>BSBK01002578.1:1575000-1790000 GCA_027943335.1 Chamaecyparis obtusa | reverse complement strand
AATCAAATGCAATCAAATCAAAATACAATTAAATTAAATAATTGTATAGTCTTGGATTAAATTAAATTCAACCCATTCAAGGGGTACATGGCTAAAATAAATCAATTAAATCAATTAATAAATCTCAATTACTCTCAACAACCCAAAAGGAGAGGAAATCCGGGCAACCAATGAGATTTAAGGAAAGGCATTCACATGGATCAAGCTAAATTCAATCTCAATCACTCAAAGTGAAAGAGAATATTGACCATTGATCTTGTCTACTTGTCCCAAGCTTTGAGAACACAAACCTTTGCATTGTCTTCAAAGGGTGGAACCAAGGACTCAACCAAGGTTTAATCATGATCAAACACAACTACACCCCCTACCATTGGAAAATCTATAAAAGGAAGGCCTAAATAGGTGAAGTCGCGTGTACAAACAATTCAGTCATGCCTATAGTCATTCTGATGATGCTTGAGATCTCTGTTCTAACGCCTACTAGCTAATAACTCATGCTTGGTTGATCACTTCTATTCTGTCTTAATTCTTTCTTGTTGCCTGCGACATAGATGCTCACACCTATGAGATAAATTGTTCAGCCTTTACTCGTAAAGTCACGCTTATGACTTAAGAAGTGTCGCAGATATGCTATTTGTTGTCACCTGTGACCGAACTTTGCTACGCACTTTTTAGAAATAGTCACACCTAGTATCTACTATTTTACGCTTACTATTGTTAAATTGTCACTTCGGATAAATCATTTTACACATTTTCAATACTATTTACGCTTAACAATAAAATGTTCATGCTTGATTAACTTTTCAATGTCGCCTGTATCATTGGAAAGTGACGCTTGGTATCATTAAAGTTACGCCTGCTAACAATTTGATCACGCGTATTAGTTGGACAATGTCCGCTTGCTGTCTATTGTCTTATTTTGCTGTCAAATTGATCAATTCAATTATCTAACTCTCTGTCTATATGTTTTTACTGTAAATGAGCAGGCACAGAAAGGTCCAAAAAATAGAGAGCAAGTTTAATCAAGAAGGAAAAGCATTGGCTAAAAAGATCAAGAGGGAGAACTTTGAGCATATTAAAGCAGTTCTTGAGGAATCACAAGAGGAAGAAAACTAGGTATATCAAAATTATCTTAAGGTTGTAGATGCTTACAAGACAAAATTTGTATCTCTCAATTGGATTTTTACTCCTTAGTTCAAGTTTTTCCTTAAAAATTTGCAAATAAAGTGCTTAAGGTTCATTACATAATTCTTTGCTTCTTCAATTTTGATTTGGTTGCCCTCATTGTGATTGGTTGTGTTGACTAACTTGCTGGTGGAAAAGCACATTTGGAAGGACCTATTGCCAAGGTAATGATAAAAACAATGAAATCACTAAAAAATGCCCCTAACTTCCGTTAGCTACAAGGAAAAGATATGCCTCAACTAGTCAATATTTTCCCTTAAATTGCGGTATTGGTACACTTCATAATCTAGTAAATTGGATAGCTTAAAGGGAATAAATCAATCAAACACTAAATCAAAGCCCCTTGTTTGTGGAAGAGAGTAGAAATACTCAAATCCCTATAGTTAGTGGGGTGAAATCAATTGAACAACATTGTCTATTGTGTTTGGGAACTAAAGGAAAAGTTAGGGATATGCTCTTCACCTTTTGGTGAACCAAATTCCCAAAAGCTTTACCTTAATTCTATTTTCCTTGCTTTGAATGAACATGCTAGAGAATTAGTGGGCTCACCTCCTGAGTTGTGGGTTGATGAGGCCGGTGAGAGGGATAGCCCAAAGTGGGATACACTTGCTTTTGTTGCGGGAATCCAACCCACTCTAAAACAAAATGCATGCATCCTTAATGGGGTGTGTGACAAATGAATCTTAAATTTTTCAAATTTCCTCTAGTAGTCCTCATGGATTGCGCCAAATCATACTTTTGTGCGTGTGGGAAACCCCTTAACATACTTGGGGGATGAAAGTTTAAAGTCTATTTGAATGGAATCAATATTAAATCCTTGATAAAATAGCAAGACCACCTTTTAGAGCCATGTTTATGAACCAAATCTTGTGCTAGGTAGGTGCTTGAAGTGTCTTTTTGTACAAAACCCATGACAATGTTCTTCAAATAAAAAATTTTGTGTTAAGTGGGTTAAAAAGAGACAAGTGAATGTGTGGTTGTTGTGTTTGAAATACATAAACAAGTGAGAGATATATCCATTGAAAACTCATCTTATATTTTAAAATCTCTTCAATATAAAATCAACAATTTTTGAGCCAAGGATCATTCCCAATCAAACCCTTGTTGGATGTCGGTTTCCACGCAGTCCCAAACATATAGGGTATCATTACAAGGAGATAGCACACTTTTTGAAAACTGAGGGCAAGAAGCTGAATACCAAAGTCTTTACAAAGATCCTAATCAAGAAGAAATTTTTCCAAATCTATTTGAACAAAGACTTGGAGAGATGGCAGATAGAAATTTGGCATATCATAATCACAATACCAACAATGTCAATTATAATTCCAAAGAAACACTTGAGGAAAGGGTTGAGAAAGCTGCCCAAGACCTAGACTTCCTAGAGGTTATGGAGAAATTGATAGATAAAGATAAGGAGAAATTTTTCCTAAATCTAGCCCAAAAGGGAGTAAAGCTGCCCTATGATTTTGACATTGACCAACTCAAGAAAGACCAACACCAAGATGACCCCATGAATGTTATGAATAGGCAAATAAAGGCCTTCCAAGAACAAATTGATACCATGAAGAAGGTAGCTGAACCTAAGGCCTTTTCTATAGAAGCTTTGTGTCCTTTCCCTTTCAACAAAAGCTTAGCAATGGTATCTTTTCCTTTCAATACCATCTTTCCTAAATACGATAAGTACATGGGTAAAACAGACCCATAGGATCATCTAAGAGAGTTTTGTGCCCTAAGCATAGAGTTCATGCACAATGATACGTATCTAATGAGACTCTTCCCTAGAAGCTTAGGAGGTCCTGCAATGGAGTGGTTTTCAAAAATAACCCCAAGAATAAAGACCTTTGAGGAGTTAGCCTCCAAATTCATAACCCATTACTCTTATAACATTGAGCACGAAATCACAATGCTCAAGTTATGTGATACTAAACAAAAAGATGGAGAGTCCTTCTTAGGATTCCTACAAAGGTGGAGGACTATTTTCACAAGGTATCCATGAAGTATCCTCGAGAAAGAGAAGATGGAAATCTTCACCAACAATTTGACCACGAAAATGAATTATAGATTACAACTTCAATGTCCCCCAACATTTGAAAAAATCATCGAAAATGGGATCAAGATTGAAGATGTTTTGGTCAAAAGAGGTGAAGTCAAATTATTTAAAGATAACAAATCCAACAACAACAACAACAACAACAACAATAATAACATCAATAACAATAATTATGTGCCTAAGTATTTCAATAATCAAGGGTCCAACAATAACAATGATAAATCTAAATCATGGATGGAGAATAACAACAAAAACCTTGTGAATGACAGAGTTGTGGAGGCCCACACCTTGAAGTCAACCCCTTTTATCCTACCATATGGAGCTAATTCTTCAAATAATGTTAATCAATCAAACAAAGCTCCATATAATTCCAATAATTCCAATAACTATTCCAACACTTCCAACAATAATGCTAATAGGGACAAATCAAAATCTTCCTACTCCAATTATAATAAAAAGAAATTCACCTACTTAGGTGAACCTTTGGAGAATGTATTAAAGACCTTGGTTGCCAACAATGTCATCACATTACCTGATATGAAAGATTACGAACTTGAAGTTAAACCTTATTGGTGGAATGTGGCCCATCATTGTGAATATCATCGAAATAGAGGTCACCCAACAAATGAATGCATGAGGTTAAAACACTTGGTGCAAGATTTAATTGACAAGGGAACCATTCAAATTGAAGGGCCTCAAAATAATGGAGATCATACAGCCTTCAAGAACCCCTTTTTGAATCATGAAAAAGGCGAGTCATCAAATGCGAATCAAAATAAAAAAAGGGCAATGAGAAAGTGAACTTTTCTCATACATATGATAACACGATAAATACTCTAAGAGGGGAGGATCAAACCATAAATGTTATCATAGTGAAAGATAAGTCAAGGGAAGTATCATCAAATGTTGTCACTAGGAGGCAAGCATAAAAAATTGTCCTACCTACCAATGCTCCAAAAGTTGTGATATCAAACCAAGCTTCAACATCATCATCAAAACAATACAACTTGGTTGATCAATTACAAAGAACTCCCACTCAAATCTCTATTCTTGAGCTACTCAAATTATCACCAATTCATAAGGATATCTTGGAGAAAGCCTTATTGGAAACAAATGTGCCTCTAAATTTGGAGGTAGAAAAATTCCAAAATATGGTAGGGCACCTAATTGCACCTCATTTCCTATCATTTTCCGAACAAGATGACACGTCCCTTAATCATCCTCAAAATCTGCCCCTACATATAGAAGTGTTGATCCATAAGCATAGGGTGAAAGGAGTCCTTATAGATGGAGGAGCTGGCCTAAACATTTGTACCCTTAGCTTGGTGAAATCCCTAGGATTTTCTGAGGAGGCTATTGACCCTAAGAAAAAGATAACCATAAAAGCCTACGATGATGAAGAAAGAGCCTCAAAAGGAGTCATAGTATTAGCCATAAGAGTTGGTCCTATGCAAAAAGAGACCATATGTCAAGTGTTGGACTTAAAGTTGACTTACAATATCTTGTTAGGGAGACCATGGATCCACGAAATGCAAGCCGTTGCTTCAACTTATCACCAATGCCTAAAATTCCCATATCTAGGGCAAGAGATAATGATAAGTGCGGATCTAAACCCATTCCAATATTGTAATAATGTCAAGCCTATCAATGACTCCTTAGTCCCACATAATACTAAAGGGTCTATACCTAATCAAATGGAACAAGGTCAAAGTTCTAAGGACACCCCTTTGTTGAAAGGAAAAGAAAAGATGGAAGAAGAAGTTATTATTGAAGACACACCAAAACTCATTAACCAAACTACATCGACTAAAGGAAAAGAGAAGGTTAATGAGGATAACATTATTGAAGAACCAAAAGAAGATCATACCAAAGCTACCCAAGTGTACACTAAAGAGGCCCATTATCAAAAGATGGACCAAATGATGAAGAATTTTGATAAGCAATGAAAGATCAAGCAAAAAGGCGTAGGTGAATACTCCTTATCTATGATGGACCTACCTTTATCCCCCAAGTCCTTTGGGAAACCCTCAAATCTACCCCATAAATATAATGAGAACTTTGTGAGGGCAAGTACATAATCCACCATGGATGAAGAAGGCAATGAGATCCTAAATTGGTTGTACAAAGATGAAGAATCAAGTGCCCACGTCAAACATATTCAAAATATAACCATTCCCACACATCAATATGGGAAGGGATTTTCAATCATGCAGAAGATCGGGTACAAAGGTCAAGGACCTTTAGGCACAAAGAATGAAGGGATCATTGAACCCTTAGAAAGTACATGGGGAGATTCCAAGGAGAAAGAAGGAGTAGGGTATCTTGAGGAAGGATACACTCAAAAACATTATCCCAAGCTTTATAGTCAAATATTACAATTAGAGTCTCATAGTGATGAGGATTATAATGAATGGGAATGGGAGACCCTATCAAATGAGTCATGCCAAGATAAGGGTATTGATGTCATTCATACCTATGCTTCTACCAAAAACAAAGGACCAATAACAAAATCAGCTTCAAATCAAGCATCTAGTTCTAGCTAAGTGATCCTAAATGATGGGGCAAGCATAGAAATAGAGATCAATCAATGGGTAGGTGAACCATACGTTTCTTCATGGAGACCTACTATGGAAGAATCAAACATTAGGTTTAATCCACATGTTTTTTATCCAATGGAAACCCAAGAGGATTCTAGTGAGGGGGACTTTGATCCTTCTTCTTTAGAACATTTAGAGGAAGCCCATGTTCGATATTTTCAAGATACAATGTATGAAACCTCTAATAACAAGATATACACTTTAAACCCAATCGAAACAAACCTAAGTGTTGACCCATTAACCCTCATACACCCAAACTTAATTGAATGGAGTTCCATTGAACCAAATGCCCTTCCAATTTTCTTGAATGACAACGTGGTGTCCTAATACCTTAACGTGGTTGAACCCTCTTCTATCAGTGAATATCAAGAAGAATTTATCAAAGGGAGCATCCAAACTTTCAATCCGAGAAAAAATGAAAAAAATGAAAAAAATAAAAAAGGAAAAGAATCAAGTGTTGAAAACCACATTGTGGCAACATTAGATCAAGAAATAAATAAAGGATGTTTCCAAAGGTGAAAACCCAATTGAGGCACCTAAGGAAGGGATTTTGGATACTCTACTAGAGGATTATGAGGAAAGATCTCCGATCTTGATTGAGCCAATCGAAAAGATAAATATTGGATCAAAAATAGAGCCAAAGATCATTCACCTAGCAACATCACTATCTAGCGAAGAAAGGACAGAATTCATTAAGTTCTTTAAGGAAAGATAAGTCAATTTCGCATGGTCTTATGACAATATGTTGAGTTTAGACCTAAATCTGATAATGCATCATCTAAACATCAAGGAAGGAGCCAAACCTGTTAAAAAAAAAGCTAAGGAAGATGCATCCTCATATAGCACTACTTGTCAAAGTGGAGTTAGAAAAAATATTGAAGGTGGGATTTATAAGGGCCATTGATTATGCACAATGGATCTCCAATATAGTGCCAGTATTAAAAGTAGACAAATCTATCAGAATCTGCACAGACTTTAGAGACTTAAACTTGGCATGTCCTAAGGATGATTTCCCACTTTCGAGCATTGATGCCATTGTGGACTTAACAACATGACACTCTATGTTTTCACTCATGGATGGATTTAGCAGGTATAACCAAATAAAGATAGCGCCAAAAGACCAAGATAAGACCACTTTTACATGTGCATGGGGTACTTTTTGTTGGAATGTCATGCCATTTGGGTTAAAGAATGCAGGAGCGACCTATCAAAGAGCAATGACCACAATATTTCATGATATGATGCATAAGTTCATGGAGGACTATGTGGATGATATATTAGCCAAATCACATTCAAGAAAAGAGCACCTTTCAATTTTGGCAAAATTTTTTGAAAGACTAGAAGAATTCAAAGTAAGACTTAACCCAAAGAAATGTGCATTTGGAGTCCAATCCGGAAAACTACTAGGCTATATTGTATCTGAAAAGGGAATAGAGGTGGATCCCGCTAAAGTAAAAGCTATTATGGAAATGGAAGCACCTAAAAAAATTAGTCAGATAAGATCTTTACAAGGAAGGATCCAATCCATTAGGAGATTTATCTCCCAATTAGCTGAAAAATGTCATAATTTCACCTAACTTTTGCATAAGGATAGAATTTTCAAATGGGATGAAAAATGTGAAGAAGCCTTTAATCTATTGAAGAAATATCTCATGAATCCACCAATATTGATGCCACCTATCAGAGGCATGCCCTTGATCCTATACATTTCAGCAATGAAAAATTCATTGGGGGCACTTTTAGCACAAGAGGATGAAACAGAAAAAGAAAAGGCAATTTACTACATTAGTAGAACCTTGGTCAATTATGAGCTAAACTATACATTTATGGAAAAGGCATGCTTGGCTGTAGTTTTTTATTCCCAAAAATTACACCATTATATGCTATCCCACAAGATAAGGCTCATTGCCAAAATTGACCCATTGAAGTATCTACTTAGTAAAACAACATTGAATGGAAGGCTAGCAAAGTGGGTGATGATACTAAGTGAATTCAACATAGAATATGTTGATAGAAAATAAATCAAAGGACAAGTCATTGCTGACCAATAAGCAGAAGCACCACTTCAAGATGACCATCCCATCCAAGTGGAATTCCTGGATTCAGAAATTGTAAAGGTGGAAGAAAAACATGGCAACTTTATTTTGATAGTTCCTACACTCACCATGGATCAGGAGCCGACATACTTCTCATCACTCCTCAAGGCTCTACTATCCCTAAGGCTTATAAATTGCTATTCCCATGCACCAATAATATAGTGGAATATGAGGCCTTGGTTATTGGAATCAAGCTAGCATTAGAGTGGAAAGTGACAGAATTAAAGGTTTATGGAGATTCATAATTAGTCATAAATCAAGTCAATGAGGAATATCAAACGAAAGATGACAAATTGGTACCCTACAAAAACATGGTGCAAAATCTTAAGAAGTATTTTATACTTATCACATTTGAACAAGTGCCAAGAGAAAATAACAAAGCAGTGGATGCAATGGCAACTTTGGCTTCATTGTTACAAATGCCTGATTAGAGTACCAGATATGAGTTCTTGGTAGAAGAAGTGGTTCAACCCGCGTTTGACCCTACCCACCCTTACACCATTTGCTTGTTAACTACAAATGAATCACCTTGGTATGGACCAATTTACACTTGAAAGATCAAATACTTCCCATAGACCAAACCAAGAATCAAAAGAAAAGCTTCATTTGCCAAGCCGCCTGATACACCCTAATTTCTAAAACATTGTATCGAAAAAGTCTAGATGGAATGCTCCTTAGATGTTTAGAAGAGGAAGAATCAAACTTAGCCTTACGAGAAGTCCATGAAGGAATTTGTGGATCACAATCAAATGGATTATCCTTAGCCAAGAAACTTCTAAGGATAGGATATTTTTGGCCCATGATGGAGAAAGACACTTGTAACTTTGCCAAAACTTGTAGAAAGTATCAATTCCATGGAAACTTGATACATGCACCTACACAAGAGCTTCATCTGATGACAACACCTTGGCCGTTATATCAATGGGGTTTAGACCTAATAGGCATGATTTACCCACCATCCTCGAATGGTCACAAATTCATCATCGCAACAATTGAATACTTTACTAAGTGGGTAGAAGCTGTACCCCTATCAACGACAACTGGAAATCAGATATCTTTGTTTATCCTCAATCATATTATTTGTAGATATGGCATACCTCATGCTATCATAACGGATAATGCAAAGCATTTTAAGAACAAAGACTTAAAGAAATTATGCACCAAGTTTCACATGATTCATCATTCTTCTTCAATCTATTACCCTCAAGGTAATGGACAAGCCGAGGCAACAAACAAAAACATCTTGAAGATTTTGAAGAGAACGATAGAAAACTTAGGGAGAGATTGGCACATTAAAATAAACCCAACCTTATGGGATTATAGAACAAGCATAAGAACACCAATAGGGGCTACACCTTTTTCATTAGTCTTTGGAACAAAAGTAGTTTTGCCTTTAGAGGTAGAACTTCCATCTTTGAGGATATCTATGCATGGTTTGATAAATGAGGAAGACTATAGGGTTGCAAGGATGCAAGAACTAGAACTTTTGGATGAAAAATAGAAGCAAGCATTCGACCATTTGAAGGTGTACCAAAATAGGATGTCAAAGGTGTACAATAAGCACATCAAGCCAAGAACATTCCAAATAGGTGACCTAGTTTTGTGAGAAAATCCCAAGAATCAAGAAGAATGAGAAAAGAAAGGAAAATGGGAATCAAACTGGTTAGGACCATTTCTCATTGTTGAAAATTTTGGGATTGGCACCTACAAACTAGCAGATTGTGATGGTGAAGAACTGCAAGAGCCAATCAATAGCATACATCTCAAGAAGTTCTATACATGAGGTAGATGAAAGAGTATAAAGAGTATCAGATGAGGAGCATCATATTTATTTTACATAGTCAAAAGAGATCCTGAAAATACCAAAAACATTTGAAAAGCAGAAAAGATAAAAAATAGTGGAAAATTGAGCATGAAGAAAGTAAAAACATTCATATATGATCCTCAAAAAAGATGTCTTGGTGAAAACCTAGCAAATAGGCACCTTGATGATATGAAAAAAATTTTAAAAAAGAAAAATACAAAAAAATCAAAAAAGAAGAAAAGTGCCTTGGTGAAAACCTAGCAAATAGGCACCTTGGTAGCAAAAAAAAGAGAAAAGATTTAAAAATAGAAAAAAGAGCTAGATCCATTCAATCGGTGAAAACCTGGTAAATAGGCACCATTGAAATTCCAAGTCAGTCGCATACCTAGAAGGTCACCTTGTGAATATTGCATTCGCCAGCATTTGTATATATTGCATAATAAAACCCCACAGTTGCATTTGCGAGTACCTCAAGATTTTGGTCACCTAATCTGCAAATTGTCCTAAGTCCCACAAATGAAATTATCTCAAATTGGGGGCAATCTACTCAAGAGGAGAAAGGATTCATCAAAGCAAGCTTTACTCAATCAGAGAATCAATTCATCATACTTGAAAGAGGAACACTTAATCAAATCTACATCCCAAATCCAATTTGAGCCTAAAATGCAAAATTTGATCCAAGAACTGAAACGACATAACCTTTATTAGGATTAAAAATTTGAAATGGATGGAACTACACTTGACATATGGATTTAAAAAACATTGCAAATTTTTTTCTAAGTGTTAACTCAATTGATGAAATCATTTCTTTCTAGCGAATCGATGAAAGTTTTAGACTAGACGAGCTATGATGAAAGAATGATATTTTTTTTTCTTGATTTTTGAATGACTGTCTTAAAATCAAAGTTTTAAATCATGTATTATTTTTCTAAGGACATGATCATCAAAGAATCATCGAGGACTTGTACATAGGATAAAAAGGAGATTTCTGCTTGTTTACGCAAACATATACATTGGCTATTTTGATCTTCAATATCATAATACCAAAATGCACTTGCAACATAGAATCTGACAAAATCAGTACTCACACTCTCATGATTGGCTTCAATCAGTGATAGTCGTACTGAAGAGAGATGGGAAAGCAAACAAAGAGGTGCAAAATGTATTCATATCATCATAGTTGAACTAGTGATGATTGTACTAAAACGGGATTCCAAAAATGCTCAATGATGATTATAAGCTCCAAATTTTGAATAATGACAGGTAGCTACATACATTTTAGATTAAGTGCATTCTATATACTATTTTGCCTTTCTTAGCTTAAATTTGCAAGAGGGAACATCTATAATCTTGGTTAATCAAAGAATTCAAGAAATGGGGGGTTCAATTCAAGTGTCTTATCCTTGATTTCAATAAAAAACATGTGAGATTATCTTTTGCATTCATGCATAAAATTAATCATTATTCATTATCTATATGTCAAAAAAAAATAAAAAATCATTACTCATACATCATTGGCATACATGTAATTAAAGATAGAACTGCATACATTTGAAAATCCAAAAACATAGGGGCATTCATATTCATATTTCATAAAACACTTTGCATCCATACATGGAAAAATAGAGAAAAAGGCATGTCATAAATCCATACATCAATGCATTCATCTACATATATCATAAAATAAGATACATTGCATCCATAGCATAATCACAAGTAAATGCATCATAAACATCATATAGCTGCATATAAAGATAATCTCATAACAAAACTCATCAAGAGAATCAAGGAAGTATATCATCATATAAGTGTTCAACAAATGATCCCGTACATCGGTAGGACAAGATACAAATGTCATGAAAATGATACATCAAGTGTTTCGATCAATAAAACATCATGAAATGTGATACAAGTGACATCAACAATGAACAACTCTGCGATCAAATCATCAAGATACATCCCCAGCACCAGATCCATCCGGACCCTTGTCATCCTGTCTATCCTGTGAGGGAGGAGCCTAAGAAGTGCTAGCTGTGCTAGGTCTCTGAATCACATGGGTCATAAACTACTGCATCAAAAGAGCTACCTACTCTAGTTTGCCCACAACAGTAGATATATTTGTCCTCATCACTTGCATATCTCGTGATAGACTATCAATGCTAGGAGCAACCTGTGAACTTTGTCCCATATCTTGTGATTGTTGCACCTGGGGAGGAACTGGAATCTATGGAGGCACCTGTTGTGCCAGAACCTAATCCTGCTGAGCTGGAACCTCATCCTGCTATGCTAAAGCAACCTTCTATAACTGAACTAAGGGATCCTTTCCACTAGGAATCTATCAAGCAACATCTATATGTACCTGTCTCTCCTATCAATGAGCTCTATGCTATCTATCTGCTGTTGCTCTAGGATGTACCTCAGCTGCATCATCCTTTCCTCTAGCTCTAGCCCTATCCTGGACATGCCCACCTCTCACTCGTGGTCCATCCCTTTCTCTACCAATAACCTGTGGATCTCTCTGTCCTCGCCATCTCCGATGTCTCCTACCACCATCTTCGCCACCGTCACCATCATCTCTCTCATCCTACTCTAGGATACACTCTGTTGGATCAGTAAATCAAGGAGACCTGTTACGAGACCACCAATCCTGATACTCACCTGACATCCCTACATCAGCAATACCTGCTAGCATCTCCCATCTGCAATATCCCAAACTAGCGATATGATCACATGCAAACTGATAATCAATCAAAAGACCCCACGTTGATCGCTCTTCCTGTACCTGAGCATATAAAGATGCACCCTATGGCATATCCTACACTCTACCATACTAGCGAGATACTCGACCAAAGTAGAAATGCTCGATAATGCAAGTAGACCTGTCGATCATCCATCAAGGAGAAAACATATAGGGAAGCTCATCATCATCCTCCCTCCAATGCTCACACCCTATATATGGTCACCACTGTACCTGATCAAGATCATCAATCTATCGGCGCCAATACTCAAGCTTCCCCAGATGATGTTGGACAACCATTCCAATATATAGAAAAGCATACGGAAGACCTCGACGATGAATCTTGTTAGAAATAGGCCTAGTAATGGGAAGATGCTCCCATACCCACAGCTATAAAATCACTGCACTTGCAGATAAAGCAGTGCTCTCTCTATAGACAACCTAATGCAAATCATGATATAGCTGGGCAAGAACACAAGAACCCCAATCAAATCATTGAGGCTGAGCAAGTAAATCCTCAAGTATCCTACCCCATCCGGTTGAGAAACCACGACCTCGCCGATCGAGAAGCAAAAATCCACCGATAAGAGCACTGAGAACAGTTGGTAATATAGGGAAAGAAGCAAACTGTCGCTAAGTAATGGCATCATGATCAATAGTATTGTCTCTGAATACTCGTCAGTAGACTATACTATCATAAATGGAATCATAGTATACTAACTCCCCTCGGCAAGGAATGCATAATAATCTATACACATCCTTCGGAGTAATAGTAATCTCTCTAAAAGGAAGGTGAAAAGTATTGTGGTCAGAGTGCCATCTCTCCACCACAACAGTCAGAAGACCACAGTTCAGCTGGAACCGTGACATGTCAAGAACAAAACTAAGGCTAGACAACTCAATGACACGAAACTCTACCGGAGTCAGAGCTTGACCAAGATCAATGACCCAAGATGCGACAGACCGGATGTACAAAAAAAGAAAGTGCGCCTGTTTGGAAAAACAAAGGAATCATATCAGTATATTATATCAAGAAATCATCTAAAGTCAATCAATTTCATCAAAGGTATTAAACAATCACACCTAGTACTATTTGTTCGTGTCTCTATATCTTGAGAATGAAGTATCAGTATCAATCATATCAGTTTTCACACTGATTAACTTATTCTATCAGATTGTCAAATCATATTCATTGGTATCATTATCCTGATATCCTAATCAATTGTTTTGTTTAAACGCAACATACCTAATCTTATCATTGGAATTGAACATCTGGAAGTTATTAAATTTTTCATTAGGAAAAATCAAGTTCAAGTGAAAATTTTTTAAAAATGTTTCAAGCGTGATTTTACACATACTAGGCGACATTTCATCTCACGCGATACACAAAAGATGTCAGGCGACACTTTATCTATCATAGGCAATAATTCACGTTTTAGGTGACACTTTATGACACTACGCCAAATCTAATAAAGCCTAGGCGACAATAAAATTCTAGGGTTTAACACATGAAAAATCACATGTAAATTGGCATAAAAACCCTAAGTCTATGCGACATCATATTTTTCTCAGGCGATAATGAAAAATTGCTAGGTGACAGTTTACTATGTAGAGGCGTGAGTAAAAAGCACAGAGGTGACATTTTAAAGGCTTACGCGACATTATACCTATCCTAGGCATGAAATTGCAAAATTAAAACAATGACGACATAAAAAAGATGTAATAAATGTGATAAATGAGCAATAAATGCAACGAAGAGGTTAAAAATGACTCAAGGGAGGTTCATAGTCAGGTGGTCTCTGATACCATCGACACCTCTCAAACCGATGCTCTTTGATAAGGACAACCATCTTGAAAATCAAAGGAAGACCAGAGCAAAATCTCAAAAGTCAAAAGTGAAAATGAATAGTAAATGAAGGTTTTTCAACCTATTTAAGCTAATTTGACCTAATTTAGAGGTGAAAATTTGACTTTTCCCTATATTGACCTATCAATTTAACCGGGGTAAATTGTGAATCATGCCATATCATCAGTGTTTTTTAGAAATAAAAACATATTGTATCAATCAATCAATCAATCAAATTTTTCAAATCAAGCATCAATATGTTTTATTTTTGAGGGGGCATACCATCGTATAATCAGATCAACATCAGTATTAACATCATCAAAAATCAAGAGACCGATCATCAAATCAAAGCAAAAGCTTTTATCAAGAAATTTTTCATAATCAAATGAATAGGGCATCGCATCGAAATCAATCATCAAATCAGGTGTCATATCAGGATTTTTCAAATTAGGATCAAACATCATATTAGGGATGAATCAAAGAATGACCATCATATCCAAATGATCATCAGAACCATATCAATTGAGAGTTTCATATCGATCATATCTGCATTAATCTCATATCAAAAATCAAGGATCGACCATCAAAGACATTAAATGAACATCAAGAGATTGAGCATCAATGAATCAGGACCTATCATCAAGCAAGATCAGAGTATTCTTTGAATTGACATGCTTCGCACGTCAAGTCAAAGAGGGGCATTTGTAATAACCTAAAAATGGACAAAGATCAAATCAAAGCAAATTGAGTCAAATCAAAGAAAATCAAGGACAAAATTGAAGTAATTGAATCACAATGCATAATTAGCCAATCAAAATTAAAATCAAGTCTTAATTCGAGATAAATCAAAATTGAGAGTGTTTTAATCAAATGCAATCAAATCAAAATACACTTAAATCAAATAACTGTATAGTCTTGGATTAAATTAAATTAAACCCATTCAAGGGGTACATGGCTAAAATAAATCAATTAAATTAATTAATAAATCTCAATTACTCTCAACAACCCAAAAGGAGAGGAAATCCAAGCAACCAATGAGATTTAAGGAAAAGCATTCACATGGATCAAGCTAAATTCAATCTCAATCACTCAAAGTGAAAGATAATCTTGACCATTGATCTTGTCTACTTGTCCCAAGCTTTGAGGACACAAACTTTGCATTGTCTTCAAAGGGTGGAACCAAGGACTCAACCAAGGTTTAATCATGATCAAACACAACTACACCCCCTACCATTGGAAAATCTATAAAAGGAAGGCCTAAATCCTTCATAATTATCAACCACACATCTGAGAATTGCATTGAACCTCTTGCAATTTGAGTTTAGAAAGGCATTTGATAGCTTAATTAGCATTTACTTTGATATAATTTTTAGCTTTAACTTGTTTATCTTATCATTCTCATTCTAGGACTGTCATTAATGAGAGCTTGCTGAGAGCTTTGCATTAACAATCTTAGTTAGAGAGCCATAGGATGCTCAATTAATCATTATTTGCTAAATAGTTTGCTCTATTGCTTTGTGATTTAATTTAGTTACTATTTCATTTATGGATTAACCTTAATTCTATGAAGATACTTTTATTAGTAAACACTCTAATCAATAAGTTCAAGAACCAAATGGAGACAATCTAATAGTACTATGAAAATATTGAGATCTTATTCATGGGACAAACTGTTACAACTTATTATCCTTTGAAAAACTAGAAAGGATAGAAGAACCCTATATTAGAAGAAGGAAATATTTATAGAAGGAACCACTCATGGAACCAAGGAAATTGGACCCCTACTAAATGGTCTTGGAAATCCTTATAAAGGATTGCAACAAGGTTGGGATCATTTAGGTCAAAATTAGGTCTACAACTACCAGGTACAACAAGAAATGAAAGCCATCAGGAAAGCCTGGAAACCTGGGAAGATCAGAGCAAATCCGATTATACAATTATTTAGGCTTCATCATCAAAAGGCTAACTGCAATTAAAATTTATGGCAACAAAATTAAATGCCAGAACCAACAACAACTTGCGTGTATAGGGCATGGAGATTACTGACATCCATCAAACCCTAGCCACCCGATTAAAATATCAGTTCTATATTAAATGGGCATGGCACGTCAAGAACTAAAATTAGATCACGATGGCTACCTAATATCTTCTGCTCATCAATTTACACCTGTAACTATCCTTGGAACAAACAAATCTAATCTAGCTTTGTCTTTTATGGCCCACTGTATCAAAACCCTGCAGAGAGACCCTAGCAAAAAAATCAAATTATGGGCCCTAATGGTTAACTGGCAAATTTAAAACATGGCCGTCAATTATATCCTTTCTTGGCACATCAGGTGGCTCTCATAATTTGGCAACAATCAACTATGTATTTTAAAGTATATGAACACATCATCATTTTCCTTGGCCAATCAGAAAAGAACACATTAGCTACACCTGGAATTGGATCCATCACCTTCATCGATCTTTATCAGTTGGAAGATAAGATAGTTATCACAATCCCGCGATGACTATCTTTTGAGCATATTTCCTTTGTGAAAACATGACCACCATTAGATCTATTTGGACCTACACTTTCCTTATCTTTTAACCACGAAAAGCCCTTAACCCCACTAGATCTGGAAAACTGGCAACTGAAGGCCATCTCTAAGTCGCAAAACACTTTACTAAATTGGGGTTTGTTCTGGAGATCACGCGAACAAAGGCATTTGCGTGATCACTAAATATTTCCTTGACCTGAGGTTTCATTGGGAGAATCAACAACCACGGCCCGATCTATTTATCATCAATGGCTCATAATCATTCTCAGAATGTTCTATATCCTTAACCCAGCCTCTATCTAGTGATTTAGCAATAGAAGAAATATCCCATTTGCTGAAGGTTTGACTTAACTCATCTTTGGTTTAGAGATCATGCAAACACCGTATTCCCTAAATTGCCAAGACTTTATTTAACTCTAGGTTCTATCAAGCGAACACACACCAGATGTTGATATGATCATCATCAGATGGTCCTCACTCAAACTCTAATTCTTTTAACTTAACTCACCATCTCCTGGTGATTTGACGACTGAAGCATTCTCATGATCGCATGATTTTTAACTTAACCCATGTTGTATTTGGAGAATGCGCGACTTAAGACTATCTCCAAATCCCTGAATATTTCACTAACCCTGGGTTGAATCATGAGATTAAACACTAGCTGTCGATCATGTCTCATATCAATGGCTATCGCTGAATCACCAAGACTTAAACTTAACTCACCTTTAACCAAGCGATTCAAGAACAAAGAGAAAATATTGACTTGCCCCTACCTATGATTAGATTCAGAGATTACATGACCAAGGAAATCTTGTAGTCACTGAATATTTGGCTAACCCCTGGTTATATGCAAAGAATACGTGAATGTCATTGATTCATTTCATCATACATGGTTCACATTTAATCTCAAAACCTCCCTGCCTTGACCAGTTCATCTAGAGAATGAGCAACTAAAGGAAAACATAACCACCTGTTGAATCGCTGAAGGTTAAGACACTAACTGCTAGGACTTGGAGAATACACAGACACTATAGTCGTCGAATTGCCAAATGAAATGACTAAACATCCAGAAACTTGGAGATTAGGAGAATGCCTCAGTCACCAGATTGCTGAGTAGAAACATAACTGCCCAGGCTAGGAAATAGAACATGTGCAGAATAGGGATTTAAGTGGCTGGAAAAGGTAATGGGGAAAAAGAACAAAGCTAGGGTTTTTGACTTAGACAAATGTTATGAAGCCCTAGGACATGGATAAACCCTATTTCTCAGACCTTCAAGCAACCATATTTTTCTAAATTTTTCATTTCAGCACATGCGCCCTTAACTAAACCTTGAACACACCATGAACTATCCTTGCCTAAGTGCACAAATCATAAAACATCATACTTCTTCTTCACTAGCCAGAACTGTGTTGTAGCTAGGGAATGACAATTTCCTAGGGTTTTCACAAAAATAGACCATTTTATTAGTATTTTTGCAATGATAGGAAAATGGACTAACAGTGGCTCTATTTGGGGATGATGGGTAACTTTTTCCCATGCAAGAACTTAGAATTTCTAGAGGAAGAAGACCACCAACTAGACAAAAAATGATAAGGAACCTTCTCAAAAACTGGTAGACGAACAAGGAAAATAGGAAGGGAAACAAACAACTAAAAGGAAAATATTTACAAATATCTTACAAGGTCAAAATTTTGTTTGGAGGCCTCGGGCCACCAAAGGAAAATAAAAACCCTCCTGAATCAAAAGTATGATTTTTATCCACATATGTGATCAGCCACTTGAAAATATCATGACATTCTTACTACCAACAAATGTGAATAACTATGGGCTTTAGAATAGAATTACAATTATCATTGCCCACACTTTTCCAGTCACAACCATCATATTCATATTCCAAGAAGTATGGGACATCATGTACTTCTTCCTGATAACTAGGAATAATTTTTTTTATCCAGTATTGCATTAGAATATACAATGTAATGATCATCATGCATTACTAGAGACTCACCTGGTTGAGAAAGAACAAGATCTTTAGATTTATCTATATGAGATGCTTCAGCCATTGAGCAACTCGGTTCCTCCTTGATATCCTCATTGACTGGGTCATGAACCAAGTGAAAGTCTTCTTTACAAACATTGTGACATAGGGACAACTCATCTGCATCATCATTTTCATCAAAAGATTTTCTGTCCCAATCATTGACGACAAAGTTCTCAATACTGTCACATTCACTGTCATATTTAGCAAAAGAAGGAAAAGGATATGAATAAGAAACTGGCTCATTACTGGAATCTTCATGAAAAGAATACACACTATCATGGCCTTCATCCTCTTCTTTTGCAAAGTCATTACATGAGGAGAATTATAACAAACATGGATCATCTTCATTATCACTTTGAACACCTACCTTATTATTAGTGTCAAAGCATATATCAATGGGGAGCTGAAAATCAAAATCCATATCAGGTGCATACCTTTGAAACTCATCAGCCAAGAGTGCTGAGATCTTTTCACTGCTCAATGGACTTTGGACCTTATTATCATCTTCATTGGCCTCACCCTTGATGCTTCAAACATCATCCCTATCTAAAACAAGTACTAACATCTCTAGCCTCAAATCATCTTGTGCAAAGAAATCAGTGCAGGAATCATCATCTACAACATAATTAGTTTCTTTCCTTTCACACAAAACATCCTCAAATCGGAACAGGAAGGCTTCCTTCTCATGCTGATAAGAAGAAAATTTTGTGGACAAATTGGAAATATTATCAACCTTAGATTCATCTTCAGTACCCTCATATGCATTGACCTCAATATCAGCATCATAATCAATACTTTTTGCACAATGAGAATCAACATCAAAATCACTGGCCTCTTCACGATCAACATAAAGAATTTCCAGTGCTCGCAATCTCTTGTCCTCCTCCAACTGCCAAATCTCAACATCAAAATTCACAAGTTTCTTCTTGAGAGTAGCAATTTTGATGAGTAGATTTTCATAATCAGAGTCATGGATGGTGGGATCAATAGGGACACTAATGTCTTGTATCTGATCTGCACTTTTTTGTTCATGTTCATCCATACCAACTCTTTCATAAAAATGTTCAATAAATGTTGCTCTCAATACATCCCAAGAAGGGATTGAACATGAAGGAATGGATAAGAACCAATCCCTTGCACTATGTGAAAGAGATTGGATAGGCAACCTCATGGCAACATCCTCATGCTCAAAATCCATTTTATAAAATATATCCATGAGATCATCCACATGTTGGCTTGCTAAAATTGATCCATTATCACTGAATGTTGGCAAGCACTCCATACCCTCAGTAGGAAACTCATTAGGGGCACCTTCAATGCCATCAAAACAAAAGGGCCTGTATTCCTCCATAAGGAACTACCCACTATCACTCATCCCTTTACACTAGTGTTGAACACTTGATAGGGAGACATTCTTCACAACTAATTTTCATAAAAGAAAGGCACATGAAGATCAAAATACTTGGAAGTATTGTAGTTGAAACTTGACTTGTTGACTGGGAAGTAGGGCAAATTTAGAGCCTTCTTTTTAGCTCCATCAGGTTCTTTTCTTGTAGAGTTTCCACCTCCTTGAAGAGGAAAATGTTTTAATTATTTTATATCTCCTTCCACCCAACACAAAACTTCACTGGGATTTTATACACTATTTATCAGAGACTACACCGATCAAACAAAGAACTCAGAGTCACCACCCACACATAGTGAGAAGATATAACAATTTTTATATTTTACAGACTCTATACTATGGGCTCCCTAGTAGAGTCACCATTTTTTTCTTGCAACCCCCTTTCCTAGGTGGGAACTTGAGGACCAACTTGTGGGTCTGAGAACCTTGAAAGACAAATCAACACCATCAGCAGAAAAGGGACAAGGAAAGTCCAACAACATAAGGTGCAAAGACCTTCTTCACTTTGAGCTCCACATCACTCAAATGGGTACACCTTATCTGCACGTACATGACTTCTTTTGATAAACAACAAGCCTATAGATATATGCCTATGGAATAGCTTTCATACTCATTTAAGTAACAAGTACCTCAGTGAATGTTGACCATATCTTGTGCAATATCCCTTTTGCATAGAGTAAGCCTGAAAACTAGAAACTACTCCTAACTCCTCCTATCAAACATGAAAGGGAAAATGATTTCGTTTAAGTTTTTTTGGGTGGAATGGATCTCTGAAATACCCCACATCTGTCATAGACTAATACCTTATCCGATGGGAAACATAGTCAAATAAATCACTGCAACAAAGAGCTATGAATAGAGAAGACAATACATTCTAATATGTTGATGCCTTACACCAAACATACACCATTGATCATATTCTACTTAGCAATCCACCCATGTACTCAGATATGAAATTACCTATTCAAAGGACTTTAACCCTCCCCTTAGAAGAGACCTAGAAACAAGCAATACATTAATCAACATCCAATGAAAGACAAGTTTGAGATATCTTTGATATCCTAACTCATACACATCTGAAAACTAGTCCCAAACTCAGTTATTTTTATGAAAATAACTCTATTGCAGACATCTTCAGACATACAATAGAAAGACTAAAAAAACCTTGATGCTCTAATCAATAAGTTCAAGAACTAAATGGAGACAATCTGATAGTAGTATGAAAATATTGAGATCTTATTCATGGGACAAACTGTTACAACTTATTATCCTTTGAAAAACTAGAAAGGATAGAAGAATCCTATATGAGAAGAAGAAGGAAATGTTTACAGAAGGAACCACTCATGGAACCAAGGAAATTGGAACCCCTACTAAATGATCTTGGAAATCCTTATAAAGGATTGCAACAAGCTTGGGATCATTTAGGTCAAAATTAGGTCTACAACCACCAGGTACAACAAGAAATGAAAGCTATCAAGAAAGCCTAGAAACCTGGGAAGATCAGATCAAATCTAATTGTACAATTATTTAGGCTTCATCATCAATAGGCTAACTGTAATTACAATTTACCGATTTCTTGCTGCAGACAAAATTAAATACCAAAACCAAATGTAACTTGCGTGTATAGGGCATGGATATAATCAACATCCATCAAACCCTAGCTAGCCTATTAAAATATCAGTTTTGTATTAAACAAGCATGGCACATCAAGAACTAAAATCAGATCACAGCGGCTACCTAATATCTTCTACTCATTAATTTCCACCTGTAACCATCCTTGGAACAAACAAATATGATCTGGATTTGTCTTTTATGGCCCACTGTATCAAAACCCTACAAAGAAACCCTAGCAAAAAAATCAAATTATCGGCCCTAACGATTAACTGGAAAATTTAAAATATGGCCCTCGATTATATCCTTTCTTGGCACATTGGGTGGCTCTTATAATTTGGCAACAATCAACTTGGTCTTTTAAAGTATCTAACCACATCATCATTTTTGTCGGCCAATCAGAAAAGAAAACATCAACTACACCTAGCATCGCACCCACTGCCTTCATCGGTCTTTACCAATTGGAAGATCACATGGTTGTCGCAATCCTGCAATGACTATCATTCGAGCATATTTACTTTGCAGAAACACAAACACCGTCAGATCTATTTGGACCTACACTGTCCTTATTCTTTAACCACGAAAAGCCCTTAACCACACTGGATCTGGCACACTGGCTACTGAAGGCTATCTCTAATTTGTGAAACACTTTTCTAAACTGGGGTTTGGTCTGGAGATCACACAAACAATGGCATTCATGTGATCGCTTAACATTTCCTTGACTTATTTTTTCATTTAGAGAATCAACGACCATCACCTGATCTATTTATCATCAACGACTCATAATCATTCTCAGAATGTTCTATACCCTTAACCCAACCTCTATCTAGTGATTCAGCAACAAAAGAAATCTCTGATTCGCTGAAGGTTTGACTTAACTCATCTTTGGTTCAAAGATCATGCGAACATTGTATTTGTTGAATTGCCAAGACTTTCTTTAACTCTAGGTTCTATCAAGAAAATACACACCAGATGTTGATCTGATCATCATTGGATGGTCCTCTCTGAAACTCTAATTCTTTCAACTTAACTCACCATCTCCTCGCGATTCGGTGACTGAAGCATTCTTGTGATCAGATGATTTATAACTTAACCCATGTTGTATCTGGAGAATGAGAAACTGAAGGAAAACATAATCATCTGCTGAATCAATGAAGGTTAAGCCACTAACTTATAGGACTTGGAGAATATGCGGACACTATAGTCGCTGAATCACCAAATGAAATGACTAACCACTTGGGAACTTGGAGATTAGGAGAATGCCTCAGTCACCAAATCGTTTAGTAGAAATGTAACTGCCCAGGCTAGGAAATAGAATATGTGTAGAATGGGGGATTTAAGTGGCTGGAAAAGGTAACGGGGAAAAATATCAAAGGTAGGGTTTTTGACTTAGACAAATTTTATGAAGCCCTAGGACATGGATAAACCCTATTTCTTTGACCTTCAAGCAACCATATCTTTCTAGTTTTTGTATTTTAGCACATGCACCCTTAACTAAACCTTGAACATGCCATGAACTATCCCTGGCTAAGTATGGAAATCATAAAACATCATATATCTTCTTCGCTAGCCAGAACTGTGTTGCAGCTAGGGCATGACAATTTCCTAGTGTTTTCAGATAAATATACCATTTTCTTAGGATGTTTGCAATAAAAAGAGAATGGACTAACACCACATACCCTTAGATAAATGGTTAAAACTAATTCTTAATCATCCTTTGTTATTAGGGATGCTTATAAGACAGAGGAAAGTGGTCCAAAAAAATGTATTATAGCCTATAAGTTAACTTCCTAGGCAACAGTTTATTATATCTACAGTAGCCTATACATTTTACACTCGATATATCAAACTGATATATCTAAAGCTCAGTATCATCTTTGTAAAATAGGAATACATTACCTACTTCTAGTCTCATTAACTTCAAACTTCTTTAACGACTTCTCTATCCTAATACTAGGAATGATCTAGAATAGAAAATTATTCTAAAAATTACATTATAAGTAAGGTTAGTTAAAATTGGCAGTTTAATTATATTCTCTTAAATCTCATAGCAAAGAACATTATTTGATTAACTCTAATGATAACTTATGCCAGGATTTGTTTTCATTTGACTCTTATTTCCTCCATTTAAAAGAAGTTATCTATGGCTAATCTAGAAGCTAACCGTGATTAGGTAAGGTATATAGCATATTTCTACAAGTTTGGAGTAGATAAAGAGAGAACATTTCCCATTCTGAGCCATACTTGGAAAGGGTAACAACAAGATTCATACTTTATTATTAGAAAATTTCAGAATCAATGTTAAGTCACAAAATAGTTTTGAACATACTAATGAGGATCTTAACCAAGAATTTGAGTTGTTACAAGTAAAGAAGGTATAAAAGTCATGAAAGGAAAAACCTCTCTTGCATATTTTCTCTGAAGATTCAAGCTCATATATTAGTAATTCTATACTGATCTACAAATGTAAAGACACTTGGATCGATAAGATAGGATCCCATTAAGGGTATAGTTTCTTTATACCAAAAGGAGACTCTCCATCTCTTCCCATTGCAAAAGAATAAAAAAATGCTAGTTACTTCAATCAAGGACAAGAAGGATCAGAATTGTTGAATTTGTGTTCTATGTTTATCAAATAAATTTGTAATAGGAGGGAATTCCCTCTTAAAACATCATGTATCAGAATTTGGACTACGGTCCCAGGCAAGGCTAGAGGTTTTCTCAGCCCCACTCTTTCCTACCAACACCTGCATTGAACGGGGTTTTTGTAACACTTTTTTATGATTAATAAAATTCTTGGCTCCGGCCTTTTACCGATCAATAATAATAATAATAATAATAAATGGTTGGCGAAATAGGTCATCATCAATATAACAATATAGACCATTTGGCTATATTTAGATTTTATATTCAATTCATAATTAATAACCCTTGGAAAATATACTTGTCAACCTCGTCAAATGAAAAATATTAATGACAATTCAAATTATTATTTACCCCTTACCATGTTAAGATTTGGTGGTTTGGGCCATTGTGTACCGTGAACGATTTGCCAATTCCGGCAAAAGAATTTCCCAGAATTCACCAAAAGGTGAATATTCGCCACTAAAAATTACCCTGCTAAGTTTAAATAGATGAAGTGTTATGATTGTATTAGAAGATATGATGGTGTTTTGATGATCTCCCTTGGTTCACACTTTTGACATTTTAGTAATTCTAAATCATCGTGCAAAGTTATCCTGAACCCCCTATCTGTATGTGCCTAAATTCTATCATTCATACAAACCTTTGAAGATTGCATGAGTTCACGTGTAGTTGTAGCTTGACTTGGTGAAGTGGGACTTGGTAATTGAGGAACTTTTCCAGTAGAGTACTTTATTTTCTATCGTAATCATTAGGAGTAGATTAGAAATATTTGAACCTAAACCCCTTTTATTTCTTCATATCTGGTAAAATCCAAAAAATAGTAGTTCATTGCAAATCTTTCGATAGCACCTACATTCATCATGACATAAAATATTTATGAGAATTAAAAATGTAAGGCCCCTTGTGATCATTATCAAATCACATCAAAATTGATCTTATCCACGAGTTGAGGAACCTTGGAGTCATCGTGTGATCTTTTTTCAATCTTAGCATACGCAGTACTTTGTTCAAGAGAGGATAAGATATTTTGGTATTTTTTTTCTGCTATTTGGTGAGTCATAAAATATGGATCAATATAAACTAGCGCTAGAAGGAGGGCCACACATAATTTTGCATGTCATGAATCAATATGGTACTTCCACATAGAGACATCGTGCTAGTCTTACCGCCTATTCTTGGATTTGGAGATGACCAAGAAGACATCATTGCAGGACTAAACTCTCTCACTTGGAAAGTTAAGAGATGTGTAGCAGAGTATATGTGAGTAGATTTGTGTTAGAAGAAGAAGAAGAAGAGAAAACTCAAAGGATTGAAGAAACTATTTTTTGAGCATTGGTCATTAAGAGGAATCAACAACCTCTAGCACGTGTACGAAGGGATTAAAGTAAATTTCACATACTAGAGTGCATTAATTCATTCTTACATAAGGTACACCAAAGAATCTTGAGATCCACTCCAGGAGCAGAAGAACTAAAAGAACTTGATTGTGATCCAAATCCTAGGCGAGGCAAGAAAGAAGCATCTACAAGGAAAAATTCCCCAAGTGTAGTTGATCTCACGAGACCATTTCAAGCTTTTCCACAACAACGTCGGACATAAGGGGTCACTCAAGGAGTTAAAAAAGGAGCTACAAAAATCTAACAGTTGATAGTAAAAATACCTATACAAGCCATTGTACCTATAGTCATCCCACAACAAGTTCTAGCAATGGCACAACAATGGCGACCACAGAATGTGTCACCTCTCACAACATTTTCTTCTTAAAATCATATGCCAAAGAATCTTGACCATTTTTTCTCTAAGTTCTTTGTGAATGATATCAACTGCACTATCGATGAACATGTAAAGATTTTCAAAGATTCTCTACATAATAGAAATGCTCAAGATGAAGATGTGGCATGCCGATTTTTCCCATATTCACTAGGATAAGAAGCATTTTCTTAGTATATTAATTTACTTGTGAGATCAATCCAAACATGGAAAGAGCTAAAGGGAAAAGTTTAGATTACCTATCACCCCTGTTGAATTGTATGTGCAATTCATTGAGATAATAAGACAAGAGCGTGAACTAATTGGTTCTTTTAATAATAGATTTCAGAGGGCCTATTCATGGCTACATGATCCTTTCTGCATAAATGATGATACTAAGAGACCTATTTACTATGTGGCCTTGGACTTTTTCACTTCTATGTTCATCTAGAAGACTTATCTAGCCCCCTCCAATTTTATTCAAGCATATGCTGAGGCCAAGAGAGTCAGTTTACAGTCACTAGCAACCATTGTTGGAGAACCTACTTATTTTGGGAATGCTATTACATTGAATTATGGGATGTTGAACTATGTTCCTACTTTTAATTCCATTCCCATTCCTTCTAATAAGCTAGTGTCGCATCCAAGAGATCCAACATCTCAAGAAAAACCTATGCAACCCATCTATCTTTAGAACACGACCACTTCCACGAGGACTCAAGAAGAATGAGATGAAATGAAGGATTTGATTGACCAAGTGAAGAAGTTTTCTATTGAGGTTACTTACCTCAGAAATTAGAATAATCAATTACAACATTTTCAAAGAAATTATTAGTCACATCAAGGTAGCAACTAAGGGTATCAAGAAAATCCTCCAGCTCAGTATTAGAATCATCAAGATAACAATCAAAGATACCAAAACAACAGTCAAGGTTATCAAGAAAATAATTTTGGGTATTGAAACCAAAATTAAGGGTACAAATCTAAACAATGTCGGAGTACCCTCACCATTAGACAATCCACTAGCTTTTGAAAACCAACCAATTGACAAAGTTTTTCTGGTAGAAGTAGCATTGTTTGGATGGTGCAGGCTGCACAAAACAAATTAGCATTTTGAGTTACAATGCCAAGAGTTTCAAAGGGAGACCAATATCTTCAAAGGAGAAGTTAGGAACACTAACACACCTAAAAATATTACACCTACAGACTATGATTTAGTACCTTCTCTGAGATATGACTAAGCACTGGTCTTTGATGATTGTAAGTTTCCTTGTCCTAATTTTTAGGATTACATACTTATACAAATTAATCAAAAATTCCTACCTGCATCAGCAAATGGTCCCGTGGAGGCACCACGATATCAAGTTCCACTAGAGAATCAACCCACACCTATTTATCTAAATGAGCCACTATAGAGGGACATATTTATTTTCCCTCCACTTTACAATAGTGTCCTAGTGGAAGGAGTAAGCAAAGCTCAAACTTTTCAACAGACATCTAGAAATGTTGCATCGAAGACTTATCAAAGAAATTACAAAAATCATGAGTTGTTGACAACATCAACTCCTCCAAACAACTTTACAATCCATCCACATCCCAATGCAAGTAATACTATGAGTCCTTTAAGAGATTCATCAGATTATCGACAACCTGGTAATTCACAAGCAGAAAGAGGACAATTGGTTGCAACCAATGCCCCACAAAATCAGAAAGGGAAATTGGTGGTGCAATCTACTATGCAACATGGAGGACATAAACAAAATCTAGAACAAGGGCATAAATAAGATCCTCCTGGGGAGGAATTCAAGAGGTTGAGCTCTTGTGTACTAGAGAAATTTAAGAAGAAAAAATTAAGTCTACCATTGTATGAATTGATGAAAATTCCTGAGGTAAGAGACACATTGTTGGGGAGTCTGAATGATGCACCTCCAAAGATTATCTCACAAAATACTTCATATCCACCCAGAGGTTACCCTAACAATCATCAATCTAGTTTTGCACAAAACACAAATGTTATTGAAAATGTACAAAGTTTGAGCTTCATTGGGATAGTGTAAAAGTTTTCTGAGGAAGGAATCTTGCAAAGTGACCCTTCACTTTGAAGAGAAGAAACAATAGGGACCCCACCGCTCTTGTAGAATAAACAAAAAGTACTATTCATAATGGGAGTGACACCCTGTAGAATGTAAACAATGAGAAATTCAATCCCAGAACACAAAAACTCATGGTTTTCTACCAGGGAAAAGAAGAATCTGCCTCTTGTGTCATTTAGATTTTTTGGAAAAATGTTGCATAATTGTCTAGTTGACTCTAGAGCATCAAGTAATGTAATTCCCCTAGACATATGTAGAAAATTGGGATTAGTCCCATTAAAAAAAGATAAGAAGGTGACTCAGCTGGATAAAATGAAAGTCCCTATTGTGGGGGAACTAAATAATATTCATATGTAGTTAACTTTAGATCCACAAGTTCAGAATTGTATTGACATATCAGTTGTGGATATTCAAGAGGGATATGGAATTCTTTTAAGTAGAGATTGGGCAAGACAATTGAATGGATACATAGCAACTTACTTTTCACACATGTGGCTTCCATGGAGAGGGATCCCAAATCAGATAAGGATAGAGAGCACACCAAGGCTCTGATTGTTGATAACCAAATATGGAGAAGACAATGAGATCCTATTCATGGAAATGATTATAGGCTCTTATGCACCTAAAACTGGAGAAATTTTGATGTTACAAGGTTACAACCAAGGAGGATTCCTAGATGTAATACCCAAATTGGTAGAGGCACTAATTGATGATAATTAAGAATCATAAATGATTCAAGGAATGTTTGACAATTTTAGAAATTTTATCTTGAAAAGTGTTAAGCAAGAAGTTGATTTGGGGAAAGATGCTCACATATAAAATCTTTTGCTACCTAATTGGTTGAAAATACATAATGTTGTTCATTTTGAAATATCATGCAAAATGTGTAAAGCTGCAACTACATAGGTTTTGAAGATGGTCCCATGAGTATCAACAATGGGAAATATTGAAGAAATTGTCAATGTGAAAAATCTAAGTCAAGTGGCAACCTCAAAACCATGGTATAAAGAAGTTAAAGAAGATAAGAAGATTTTTTTTTAAGAACATGAAAAAAAAGTCAAGCAATTTAAAGGTGAACCTTCCAGTACACAAGAAAATGATAAAGTATGGACATTATCATTTGATGGATCAAAATTAAAGAAAGAAAGTAGATGTAGTGTTGAAATTATTAGCCCGACGAGGGAAGCTTATCTAGTAGCACACAGATTGTAGTTTCCTTGCACAAATAATGTGGCTGACTATGAATCATTGGTTATTTGATTTCTCCATGCTATCCAGAAGGGTGCCAAGATCCCGCATGTGCATGGAGATTCAAACAGTGGTAGGATAAGTTTGAAAATAGTACACATGTCATGATAAAAGATTGGGTCGTTATAACAAGAGTTTGGGACTTGATTGAAAGCTTTGATGCCTTCAACATTAAGAGAATAAATCAAACATGAAACCTGGTCGTAAATTTATTGGCTCAATCTGCAAGTTCTTTGGAACCATTGTCTATGGATTGTGTGAAGAATCTCACAGTTGAACTAACTTTGGTACCCTCTGTTCTAGATAAATAAAAAACTTCCAAGTGTTTGAAGATGACAGACATATCCTTGATTTCCTGAAAAGTTCAAGGGTCTTTGAAGCACAGGACATCGATGAAGGAGAACAACAATAAGAATAATTTAAGATTGATGAAATCATGAATTTATGGATAAAAATTATTCCTAAGGGAATGATTGAGCTAGAAATAATTTTTGATTCAGACAGATTGATAGCCCTCAAGTATCAGACAATGGAAGGAGGGGAATGCAAAAAATTAAACTTGGGAATTGAAAAAAATGTGAAGAATGTTTTTATTGGTAAAGTTTGTACTCCTCAAGAAAAGGAATATATTATTAAACTCATGAGGGAGTTCCCAAATGTGATTGCATGGGGATATGAATATTTTAAGACTTATGATACCTCTCTCATCATGCACATAATCCTACTGAAGAGAGATAGTAAACCATTTCGGCAAAGGAAGAGACCAATAAATCCTCTGTTAGAGCCACTGATCCATCAAGAAGTGAAGAAATTTCTTTCCGTGAGAATAATTTTTCTAGTCAGACACTCAACGTGGGTTGCCAACCTAGACCTTTTAGAAAAAAGTGTAGAGAAATAAGATTGTGCATGGATTTCCGCAATCTTAACAGAGCTTCAGAAAAGGATAATTATCCAATTTCGTCACTAGATGATGTGATACAAGTTGTAAATGGGTCACAAATGATGTCATTTCTAGATGGTTATTCTGGATATGACCAGGTGATGGTAGAAGAAGACAAATTAAAAGTTGCATTCACCACTAAGTGGGGTACATTTGCATATAAAAGAATTCCGTTTGGTTTGATTAAACGCAGGGGCCACTTTTTAGAGAGCCATGGACTATGCTTTCAATAATTTGGTTGGGAAATGCATTATCATATGTATGGATGATCTCATTGTGTTTTCCCAAAATAGGGAGGATCATATAATTGATTTCAAGAGAATCTTTAAGAGATGCAGAAGATATGGAATTTCATTGAACCCAAAGAAATGCATGTTTGCAGTCACCGAAGGAAAATTGCTAGGACATGTAATTTCAAAGTGTGGAATCTTGATTGATCCTGACCACATCAAAGCAATTTCAAAGTTGGGCTTTCCATCTAGTTAGAAAGAGCTAAAATCATTCTTTGGAAAAATCAATATCGTAAGGAAGTTCATATCAAGATTTGAAGAGATAGCCAAACCACTAAATGACATATTGAAGAAAGGTGAAAAGATAGATTGGACACCTACAACAAAGAGGGCCTTCGAAGAGATAAAGAAAGCGATCATGGATGATCCAATATTTGTTAGTCTAGATTACACTAGGTTATTCTACATATATTATTTTGCATCAGAACATACATGTGTAGCTATCCTTACTCAAAGGACAAAGGAGAAAGATGAGAATCCTATTGCTTTTATGAGCTCACCATTGAAGGACATAGAATTGAAATATCTGAACATAGAAAAACAAGCCTATTCTTTGGTAAAGCAAATCAAGAAATTTTGACATAATATTTTGAGAAGCAAGGTTTATGCAATTGTCCCAGATGTGACAGTGAAGACATTGCTGATGTAGAATGAACTACGAGAGAGAAGGGTGAAGTGGATGTCCATCATTCAAGAATATGACATGGAGATACAATGTATGAAGCTAGTTTGAGGATTAGATCTAACTCAAACATTGCAAAAACTGGTCCTAGATTGGTTCAACGAGTATATGTGATGGAATAAGTATCCCTAGATGAATGGTATGATGATATTTTTTACTACCTCCTGAATCATAAGTCTACTATGCACCTAAAATCTATCCAAAAGAATGCCTTGAGAATGAAAAGTCAATAATTTATGCTTCAAGGTGTAGTGCCATACAGAAAAAATCTTGATGGATTCTATTTGAGATGTTCTAGAAAATAAGAAGTGAAGCGGATCCTTGAAAATTTTCATAGCAAGTATGGGACCAGTCACAAAAGTAGTCTCTCTACACCCATCATATTTCTAGGGTGGGATATTACTGGCCCACATTGTTTAAAGATGCCTACAAATATATAAAGACCTATCACACTTGTCAAGTAGTTGCAACATGTGAGAGAAATCTTGCAATGCCTTTGCAACCTATTATTGAAGTAAGACCTTTTGTAAAGTGGGGGTTAGACTTTATTGGTCCAATTAATCCACCTTCTTTAGCACAACACATGTACATCTTGGCTTCTACTAATTATTGTACTTGGTGGTCTAGGGCTCAAGCACTAAAGAATTGCATGACATAGGTCATCATCAAGTTCCTTGAAAAAAAAAAATTCACAAGATTCAGATGTCCACATGCTCTTGATGACCTACAACTAATTGAATATCAAGATGTACTGAAGGAACAATGATTAGAGATCACCGAGATATAAAAGTGATATGTAAGATGATTAAATCATTCAATATGTTGTCATTGATGTTAACTAGTTTTGAATACACTTATCATGATAGTTACAAAAATATGAATATCTGTAGAAGGAAGAAATGGTGAAGAAATGAGATATCTACATAAGGAAAAGATGGATATGACAGATAAGGATGAGGTATACATTGCGTAACTTATTGATGAGTCTATGGCTTTATATTGTTGACTTGAGCATGTTACATTATTCCATTATGAAGAAGAGATTTGAATTGAACAAGTGAATGTGGTTGGTAATTGATGAATTCTATATACACTGAGCCAGTGCAGTGTATAATGAGTGATAGTAATAACCGAGTTAGTTATCATCGATGCATTCAGTATTAACTGAGTATGGATGGAAACATTAAATGCTAAGAACAACTGACTAAAATTGATCAGCTGGAAATTGTTATGATTTTGAGTTTACTAATTAAGTTAGTTATAAGATCCATGACCGACATAATTCATAAATAATGTAAAGGATGAGATTTAAATGTGTTATGGACACATCTTCCGAGGAATGTTTAAGCAGCAAAATTAATGAAGGAGATTAAGAGGCAAGATCCGATGGCTGATATGAAAATGGTTTACTTGCCTATTTAAGAGACATGTGTTTCATTGTTGAAACATGTCAGACAAATATAAACTGCAAAAGATTTCACATGAAGACATTATTCATGCATTCCTGATCAAACTGGTTACAGACAGAATCGAGCTATAGGCATTACCGAGCATTAGAGAAATATACACCGAGTAAAGTGAGTTGGGGAAATATTGAAGAAGTGAATTGATTATGGTTGGATGAGTTTTATGAGATTAGCATAGATCTAAATATTTTCAATTGAGTTGTATTTAAATCAGATCAAAACTGTATCAGTTTAACCATTGATTCAACAAAATCTCTTAACCAAGTGGACTTAACAGTCTTATTGTATTTCCATATGACATTTGTTGAATGTTAATTGTTATCTTGTTGACCCCATAGTGAATGCTAGTCAAAAGTTAACTGTTAGTCATAAATCCTCTAACCAGGTCACACCTAATAGTGTGCATTGTAACCTTTAATAGGGTTGGCTCCTAACTGAGCTCACTTGAGAAGAGTGAAATATTTTGGGTTACTGGTCCCAGGTAGTTTTTTCCTTAGCATGGTTTCCATGTTAAATCATTGTGTTATGTGTTATTTTCTATGATTTTTTTGCTCTCATACTTTACATACTACATAGTTGATTTAACCGGTAATCAAAGTTTGGATAATTACTGGTATTGGGTAAATGAATAGACAGATTGATACGAGTTTGGGACTATAGGATAAATGATTTAACTAATTCACTCGCCCTCTCAGTTATTCTAACAACTCTATTATGTGAAAATGGTACTGCATTTAAATCTCTGAAGTTCTCAAACTGAGCATTTGATTATGGGATCACCCTGAAGTTTTCATAAAATTACTATCCAAAAGGAAACGGGTTAGCTAAGTCAACAAAAAAGAACCTGTTAAGTGCTATTAAGAAGTTTTTGGATAAAAATACTAGGGATTGGCATAAGTAGCTACTATTTTCACTCTAGGAAGACCAAATAAGAATTAAGAGATCTACAGGGACGTCTCCCTATCATTTGGTTTATGAAAAAGATCCAATTTTTTCCATTCAGATGAGAATTGAAATATTGTAGTTTATGTAGGATTACATGGAAAATGAGGACATGGTACATACACATTTGACACAGTTATTACTCCTAGAAGAGAAAAGAGATTAGATACTAGAAAGATTTGCAAAACATTAAGTTGTGGTAAAGAGATGGTTCGATAGAATGGACAGAGTTAAGGATTTCCGAATTTTAGATCTGGTACTTTGTTGGGATAAGGCCCATGAAAAGAAAGGTGACCACGACAAGTTTGATAATCTATGGATGGGGCCTTTTCAAATTTCTGAGATACTGGGAGATAATGCATTCAATATGATAACTCTGATAGGAGAGGAATCCCTGTTGCCCATCAATAGGAAGTTCCTCTAGTATTATTTATACCCTTAGGTTTCCTTCTAGGAGCCTTGTTGGAAATTTGGCTAAGTTGGATACATAGATGTTGTCATTATGGCAACATATGTTCTACATGAAGATCGTACAGGTCAGACAGCAAGTATGACAGAGCGCAATGCAAAATTGTCTAAGTATGAGACAATGTGTTTTTGTCAGTGTACCCGATGACAATTTTGTTTAGCAATGTTGATTGGAGTAAGTTCAGTGCTTGCGCACTTGAACATAGATACTATGGTGACTATTGAAGACTCACCTATGAGTGCAAGTTAGTATGGCATGTACGAAAGAAGTTATGACAGTTTTACTAAAGATAGTGTTAAGCCGACAAGATAGATTATGAAGACAAAATTGGTAAAGAGTTAAGGGATTATTTTGTTTATCAAAATAATGAATTTACAATATAAAGGGATGACATCCTAGATGTTAACCCTTGGGTAAAGATATTTTGTATTATGTAAGCTGACTGGAAGAGTTATTAATCTTAATAACTTGTATAAAGATGTAATGATGTAATGTAAGAAAAGAGGAATGATGATATGAATGTAATAGCGATAGTGAAAGAGCAGCAAAGAGATAGTGATGTGAAGTTGCAAGAAGTATAAGGTTATGTACCTTGACCTATTTTTGTAATCAGTGAATATTGTATATTACTTGTTTGGGCAATGGGCTCATCTGGTAATCATATTTTGTACTACCAACTCCTAACAGGGTTGAGGCTTCTAAGAAGGCCTATAGTCCCTTAATCAGGACTAAGACACTATATACATGTAATAGACTCCTAACAAGGTCAAAATCCTTAACAAGATAATTTGGATTAGTGGATCTTTGTGGGTGTCATTCCCACTAGGTTTTCCCTTGGCCAGGGTTTCCTCAAGAACAAATAATGTGTTACGAGTTCTTTTGTTTTATTGCTATGCATGTTTTTTAGTTTCCTGTGTTATTTATGCACTAACATAATTTGTTATATCCATAATTGGGCAAAAGTAAAATTTTCTAGAATACTGATACACCCCCCTCTCAGTATTCTCTATTTCTAACAATTGGTATCAGAGCTTAGTTACTCGGAAAAGAATCATTCAAGGAAAGCCTAGCAACTTGAGTAAGATCTCTATGGATATGGATCAGCTACAGAAGAATCTTGAAGAAGCTCTTGAACAGATTGATATGTTAACTAATGAAAGAGACACTCTGGAAGGAAAATATGATGATGCAAAGAGCCTCATTGAGAAACTGAAAAACAAGTTGGAAGATCTGAAATCAGAAAAAGGAATCCGAAATACAAATTGAAGATTGTGATGACAACTTAGAAAAATAAAATGAGATCCTTCAACATGAACTGAAGATAGCAAATCTGAAGCTAAGTCTGAAAGATGGAAATGGCAAGAATGAAGCAAATTTGAAATCTGAGAATGAAAATCTGAAGATCGAAAATGAAGGACTAAAATCTAAACTTGGTAAAGTAACATCTGAGCTTGAGAAAGTCAATGTGCACTATGCCGAACTTGAAAAATACAATACAATTGTGAAAGGTGAACTGACTCAATCTAAGCAGCAACTTGAAAGGCTATATTCAACTAGTGAGAAGATTGATGAACAAATATCTTATCAAATACCATTCTATGATAAAAGTGGTCTTGGATTCAACACAACTAAAGCAAGCTGAGAAAGCAAGGAACCAGATCTGAAAATGTCTGAAAGCATAGATGAAAAGAAATCTGATGAAATTGACAAATCTAAAGACACACCTAAAGAAGAAGAACCACCTAACCAAGAGGAGTCACCTAAAGGTATGAAAAGAGAATTCAAAGGTAGATGCTTTGCTTGTAATACTGTTGGTCATATGAAGAAAGATTGCACAGGTAAGCAATTCAAACCCCTTAATGGTTATTGTTATAATTGTCATGGTTTTGGACAAAGAGCTATTGAATGTAGAAAACCTAAATTTGTTGAGAATAACAATAGTAGTAGAATGTTTAGAAATACTAACCATGCAGATAAGAAACCTACTAAAGATATGAACATAATAAATGGAGTAGTATGTTATAGATGCAACAAGGTTGGACACATTGCTAAAAATTGTAGATCACAGATAAATCAGCCTGGACCAAGATATGGAAACAATGGAATAGTTTGTCAGATATGTAACAAGATTGGACATATAGCAAGGTTTTGTAGAATGAACAATAGAGTTTTTTATCCTAATCCTAACCCTAGAAGTCATGCAAGGAGAAATGAAGATCCAAGTAATAGTAAAAAAGGATGCTGTAGTAATTCAGAAGAAGTGAAGTTTGTTAAAAGCATAGAGCAAGGAGACATATTCAATACTGAAGGTAACCAGAAAGGTGAAGTATCAAGTGGTAAGAATGAATCGCTACCTAACCCATCTCTAAGTACTTAATTCATGAAAATTACAGTAGAATAGGAACTTAGATTAGTGTGGAAGTTGATATATGATGAATTGAGTCTTCCATAGTTAATGCAAGGTATTATATGATGTAATGATGCTATGGTTAAGAGTGCATAGAAAAATATTATGTTTTGTGAGATTGCAAGGATTTTTAAGTTTTGTAGGTTAACATAATCAACTTTTTGGAAAGAAGCGGCAAAAGAATTGAATGTGATGTCAGATCTATGTGAGATAGGAATCATAAAAGGTTATGATTGGTATTATTTGATCATCTAAGAGAATACAAGTGTTAAGGAGATCGTAGAGAAGTGATTTGAAGCATTTTGCAAGGATTTGGTGAAGGATTTTTCGTCCTGAATCTATGCAAGCCCTAAAATCGTGGAATCAAGGTATTTTACTTGGCAGATCTTTAAATCAGTTTAGGAATTAGTGGAAGTCATGGATGTTTCTTTGATTCAAAATGTCAGAGATAATAATAGACCTAAGATGAAAAGGGAACTAGTAGAACCCTTGGAAGATGGTCCTAAGTTAGCTTTATCATCCGTACCTGACGGAGTTTTACATCTAGAAAATATTAGAAGTTATCTAGGATGTAAGCTAGAGACTCTCAGTGATAGTGATTTCACAGAAGAATATCAGAAGATCTACAATCAGGATATGTCATTGAAAGTAGGGTTTGGGCATTTGAAAGATAATGAAATTGTTAAGTATGCCTTACGATATGAGTTTGACAATGAAGAATGTACCAAGACTATTTTAAGCTGAATTCATAATGGGAAGTTTTGGTTAGATGACAAAGTGATAGATATCACAGCTGACCTAATTCATGAAGTAACTGGTCTTTCTAAAACTAGAGCCATTCCTTTGAATAAGAAGAACGTGAGAAAAATAGTTATAGACAACACAAATTCATCTTACAATGGCAGGGGTATAGTAATTAGCAAGATTCAACAAGATGATGTCAGATATTTGTGTAAGATCCTTACAACTAAGTTTTGTGCTAGCTCTAGAGAAGATGACATGGTAGCAGGAATGATACATGCAACATATTTAATGTGTGTTGATAGAGTACAAGTTGACATGTGTGAGATTTTGAGAATTCAATTGTTTGAGAATTTGGAAAAGATAAAGAAGACATTAGTGCCACCAGTTCCAAGAAAAATTACAGAGATTAAAGATGATGAAGATACTCTTGTTAAGAAGAAAACTTGGAAACCTAGAATTGAAAAAGTGAATGAATAGATTATACAAGATGGAGACTTTACAAAGATGAATAAATATTATGATCTATATGATTATGTAGAGAGATTGAATCTAGAAAATGCAGTGGTGAAGCATATGATTTTGTCTGATAAGAAATTTGATACAATTCAGGGTAAGATACCTGATGACTTGTATAAGAAGCTTGTAAACAAAAAGAAAAGAGCATTAGAGGAAGATATAACTATAAGAGAAAATCTTGTAAGAAAGCTATGTGATGTGAGAGATGAAGAACACTTCAAACAGATCATGAAGGATCTGAACAACCATCTGAGAACCAAGAAGAGAACTATTCAGATTATGGGAGTTAAATATGAAGAAATCAACAAGGAAACATAACAAGCAATTTTTAAGGTTATGATAGAGAATGCTAGAAAACCATCAGTTGCAGCAGAACCTATAGAGCAAGAAGAAGAAGCAGAACAATAGGACATTCCCTCTCCACTAGCCATAAATATTGAGGATGAAGCTATGAATGTTGAAGGAACAAAGATCACTTTGGATAGTGATGATAACCTATTTAAGAACCTTGAAAACATTGTTGACAATTCAGTCTTTGAAGAGCAGGATAGTGCCAAAGGAGAAGAGAGGACAGAAATGAGAACTGTAGAACCTATAGTGATAGAGAAACAAGTATCTATTCCCACTCTTGAAGAGATCAGTCTTACACTTGAGACTGGTAAGAAAACTCAAATTGGTTCTATATTTGAGAATTTGGGAAAGGAAGTAGATGATGATGATCAGATGGAATTGATCACATCTATGAACAAGATTATTGGAAAGAACAAGAAGGTAAAGAGCCTTGAAGGATGCCTAAAGGAGCTTACTAAGAAGTTACAAGGCATTGTAACCACACAAATTATAGAAGCCAACCCTCTGGAAAGAGAAAAGAAAGTAATGAACACATTTGATGATGAGTTTATCAACTTATTTGATATTGCAAAGGTAAAGGCTCAAGTAGCCTATGAGGCCAAAATTCTTTTGGACATAAGTCAGAACATCAAGAATGATATCAACAATCTTGATATCTGCACAAAAGATTTAAGAAGGAATTTAGAAAGAGGAAAATCTTTGTACATTCAGTGTACAAAATCAGAGAACCTGATAACTGAGGAAGTGCAGAAGATGAAGACTAAGGAAGCAGAAATTCAAACTGAGGTAAACCTTCTTTCAAGCCCTAATGTGAAGGTACTTGATGTTGAGAAGAAAATCTACAAGATTTATGATGAAATAAGAATTTTACAAGATGACAAGGACAGGAAGCTGAAGAGATTCGCTCTTTTAAGAGAGCATGTTTTTATAAAATTGAGTATTGTTGAAGGAAAATTGGAAGAATGTCTTTCATCCAAGACATCTTTTCAGAAGTTTAGTTTTCAGAATCTCCAAGCATGTGAAATTGCATCTTATGGATTGTGCGCACTACTCAGTGTTGCAGATTTGATTAAGAAGTCATGGGAGAAAGAGTTAGAGGCCATGAAGATTAACTTTGCAGATTGTGTTGCAAGACTACTGACTTTGCAATATTGAATCAAGGTATAACACTCTTATTTGAACACAGTTTTGTCACCCTCCTTACCTTTTTTGTCATTGTTGTCAAAGGGGGAGAGATATATAGAAGAAAATTGATAAGGATACATACTCTTAGGGGGACTATAGTATATAGATAAGTTTTATGGAGTCAAAAGGACAGTTTATACATATTTTGTACTATGGCCACAATTTTGAAATTTTGAAGTCTAAGACTTAGCCAATTTTCTCATATGTAGCCACCAATGACAAAGGGGGAGATTGTTGGCAATTTGGCTGAGTTGGATACATAGATGTTGTCATTATGGAAACATATGTTCTACATGAAGATCGCACAGGTCAGAGAGAAAGTATGACAAAGTGCAATGCGAAATTGTCTAAGTATGAGATAGTGTATTTTTGCCAGTGTACCCGATAATAGTTTTATTTAGCGATGTTGATTGGAGTAAGTTCAGTGCTTGCACACTTGAACATAAATACTATGGTGACTATTGAAGACTCACCTATGAGTTCAAGTCAGTACGGCATGTACGAAAGAAGTTATGATAGTTTTACTAAAGATAGTGTTAAGCCGACATGACAGATTATGAAGACAGAATTGGTAAAGAGTTCAGGGATTATTTTATTTATCAAAATAATGACTTAACAATATAAAGGGATGACATCCTAGATGTTAACCCTTGGGTAAATATATTTTGTATTATGTAAGCCGACTGGAAGAGTTATTAATCTTAATAACTTGTATAAAGATGTAATGATGTAATGTAAGAAAAGAGGAATGATGATATGAATGTAATAGCGATAGTGAAAGAGCAACGAAGAGATAGTGATGTGAAGTTGCAAGAAGTATAAGGTTATGTACCTTGACCTATTTTTGTAATCATTGAATATTGTATATTACTTGTTTGGGCAGTGGGCTCATCTGGTAATCATATTTTGTACTACTAACTCCTAACAGGGTTGAGGCTTCTAACAAGGCCTATAGTCCCTTAATCAGGATTGAGACACTATATACATGTAATAGACTCCTAACAGGGTCAAAATCCTTAACATGATACTTTTGATTAGTGGATCTTTGTGGGTGCCATTCCCACTGGGGTTTTCCCTTGGCCAGGGTTTCCTCAAGAACAAATAATGTGTTATGAGTTCTTTTGTTTTATTGCTATGCATGTTGTTTAGTTTCTTGTGTTATGCATGCACTAAGATAATTTGTTATATCCATAATTGGGCAAAAGTAAAAGTTTGTAGAATACTAATTCACCCCCCCTCTCAGTATTCCCTATTTCTAACAAGCCTGCCCTGTATATAGTTAGTCTAGTTTTCCTTCCTATTCTTTCATTGGTTTTATTTTAGTTTAAAGGAGATTTTGGTTTTCTTCCCCTATTTCTTTTCCCTTCGTTTCTTTCCCGTTGGTGGGATTTTGGCTTTCTGTAGTTTAGGTTGTTTTGGTTTTCCTGTAGTTTAGTCGTTAGTTTAGGGTTTTTTTTTCCCTGAACTTGTTTTTCTCAGGTGGATTTGGTTTTCTTTCATTTTCATTTTGGTTTCAATTTTGGTTTTTACCAAGTGGCCTGAAGGTTTGGGTGTTCTCATTTGCAAGAAGGCATTGTCTCATTTCAAACTTTATTTGAAGATTCCACCAAGTCTTGTTTATCTCATTTGTTCGATAACTATTTATGAAGATCCTTAGGAACTAAGGTTGTATTTCTTATGTTCAATATTAGGTTGGAACATAGACTTGAATCGGGAGGTTAATCATGCACTGTGTCTTGACACTTGAATTTAGAGATTGCTATATATTTCACACCTAACTATTGCTCTACGTCCATTTTAGTCTCTTTAGGAGAGGTCATGGCTTGTGAAAATTTTAAAATATTGCTTCAAGACCACTATAATTCCTAAGCCCATAGTGAGCTTCATTGCTCACGAGCCAAAAGAAAAGAAAGAAATGTAATGTCGATTAAAAAGGATAAAAGAGAAAATAAAAGATGAGGCATAATAATTGGCTTTTGGGGGTACACAGAAATCTCCATAGGTGTACGAAAGAATAATTTTCTGGAAGTGGAGCAATCTTTATTAGGTTTACAATGACAACTTCATCAGGGCTATAGACATTTAAATGGCAGTGGGGCAATGCCCAAGATTATTTTTGAGTTAAGAGGAATATATAGCTCGCCATTGCTGATCTTAGGTTTTCTAAGTGGTCTTGTTGAGTGGGAATTAATGCACCTCCACACACATAGCTGATTGAAGGATGACGGTGTCTTAATCCAATATATGACTCTCCTCCCCTTTCGAGTTATGTTTTCTCTCTTCATGATAGCATAAGGTTTATTAGCCAAAGATTCTAAAGTTTTGATTAATCTTTTATCCTTGCAATGTTTTCAATATTTCACCTGTGGAGTCGCCAGGTGTTGTGACCTTCATACATCGCCCATCAATGACGAGGATCCCCTCTCTTTTGTTGGCTTGGAACTTTTAGGATTTGTCCCAGTAGCTCTAGCGATGGTCTCACAGATCCCTCTAGTTCCAACTAGGGATTGATTGATTAAATCTTTATTTAAGGTTTGTCCCTTACATGTTTCATGATTTTAATTTTGAATTCCCTCCCGAATGATGATAAAAAAGTATGTATTGTTCCTAACATTTCAAGGATAGGCCAGTAAAATTATACGTCTTTACAAATCCTCCCATTTTATGTGCTAGTATAGTGGTTAGCTCAGAGAAGATGGTCCTCATGGGGAGTTGATGAAGGAGTACGCTTAAGGTGATCCACAAAAAGACCGTCTTCCATGGAGTGCAGTTCAATGCTTGTCAAGGAGAGCCAAAAAAAAACAAATATGTAACTCCTTCTAATCCCATCTCCTAGCTTCCCTCAAGCATGACTCAACATAGTCAACAGAGGACTGCCAAAGGAAGTAGTCTGCAACCATGCCCAAGATACACCTAAGAAAAAGGAAGAGCAAAAATTTCATGGGGTCACAGGTTTAATCCCTCAAAGGAAAGTCATCGAACATCTCTTAATGCCACTCACTCACCTTCTCGAGCACATGTGTACCTTGGTCATAGAATGTGCCAAAAGGAATAATCCACAACTAGACAAAAATCCTGCTTGTGTGCTTACTTGGGTGCATAATAATGCTGGTCACATAATATGCCAAGAGGAAAAATCCGCATGCCTTCCCAAATCCCGCCCAAGGGTATTCACGGGTGCACTCTCAAGCAAGTCACAAAATTGTTCCAAAGGACTAAAATCTGTAACTCCTCCAAATTGCACTTCACCACATTCTAAGGTGGTTTAAGGAAATCTTTGAATAAAAGATCCATCATGGATTCCTAAATGTACTCCAACACGAAGTAAGAATACTCCTCATGAGAAATATTTTTGGGAATGTCTAGGTGGTGACAAGCACATAAAAAAAAATTCATTTCTGATTAAAAAGGAAAATTAAATATTAAATATTAAATTTAATATTTAATTAATTGATAAATTTGTGAAGTTCAAAGTCCAATTTTGGAGAGTCAAGTTGAAAACCAATTAAACTTTAAATCTTGCGATTTGAAAATAAATCAATTTGAAGCACGAGTCAATTTTCAAAATTAAAAAAATAGAAAATTGGAAAAAAACTTGGGATTAAATCGATTTTGGATTTAAATAAAAGTTTTAATTAAATATTAATTTTCTATTAATGTTTAATTAAAACACAAAGAATCGATAAAATAAAAAGAAATAAAAGATGCAAATTTCATAAGAAATTCAAAATTTTAAATGATTTTTGATTTTATGTTTTAAAATTTAAAATTGATTAAATATTGATTTTATTAATATTTAATTAATTAACTTAAAAAAATTGAAAAAATTAAAAAATGGAAAATCAAATGGATAAACTTCATGAAGACAAAGCTCTCAAATTGGCAAGTTCTAAAAAACGAGAAGAAAAACTCAGCCAAGTGTTAGGGAATCTGTTCGAAATTGGAATCTTGGGAGGCAAGTAAAACAGTTTCCTAAATTAGCCTGCAGTCTTGAAAGCAACTTTTCAGATTTTGCAACTCTATAAGAGAAGGCCTCTCCTATTTCATTCTCACACAATCAAGAAGAACAAGCTTGAGGGTATTCTCAGGAGGAGAGATCAAATTATTCTTTTTGAAAGACGTGAAGTTTCTTAGCAAAAATATTATTTCTTATAGAGTGTGAAGGAGTTCAAGGGGAGTTGTGCAATTTTCATATTTTCTTCAATAAGATGGCAAGAGGAAAAATTTTCCATAAGGAGAGAGGAAATTCAATGTTAATCAAGATGGAGAAATTTTGGCAAATTTCTAAATTTTGGGAAGAAATGTTTTTCTTTTCTTTTCTCACTTTTTTTCACGCTCTTAAAAGTTTATTTTCTATTTTGCAGATGGCAGAGCCTAGAGGAACAAGCGTAAAGAGGAGACAATTGATAAATAATGAATAAAAATAATTCTACCTAGAGTCCAAAATTATCTCAAAGTAGATTGAAGTGAAGGACGCAAACCTCAGATGCCTCGATTTAGGCGAGTTCTAGAGAAGGATGTTTGGCTACAAGGATCATCACCTGACACACATGGTTGCCTAGATCATGAATAGAGGAATTGTAGCTATAGTTGGATTCCCTCCCACCTTTCAGCATGCTGAGTTGATCCTGGAATGTGCAAAACATTACCAGTCTAGTGATAGAATGATTAAGGACTCAAATGGGAATATCATTACAGATCTCTCCCCACCAGCCATCACTGAATCATTTGGGATCCCTTCATCTTGAAGGTTGGTCTCGAAGACAAAGAAGCAAGAACACAAAGTTTAGACGACTAGAGTTCAACCTTATGAGGAAATTATTAACAACAAATGGATCAAGAGGAAAAAATCCTAGTACTCCAAATTTCCCAAGGAGCTTGTGTGGATGGATTTCCACTGGAATACAATGATCTGATAATGATGCTTAATAGGATAATTGGCTTACCCCACTCCTACTTGTTTGAGACATGGATGTGGTACTTTGTACAATAGGTAGTAGAGGAGTTCAATCACATCAATTGGGATGGGTTTAGTGACAACCTCGATGAGAAGCTGAGGAATTTGGAGCATACAAAGAAGTTATTCATGAGTTCATACGTGATATATATGCTGGTACAAAACATGGGGTATGAAGGACTGAGGTACAAGGGATCCCTCAAAAGTGGAAATCCATGGTTAAGGGTGCATGACTATTATCCAAAGCTGCATCTACAGTCCATAGATGATTACACTCAAGTTAATGATGTGTTTTCAATGCATATTGTGAGTACCTTACATAAGGGATTGCATATGAGATTTTATCCCAAGGCAATAAAGTTGGTGGAAGAATTTGGAGCATGGTTCATTCAGTTTCCTAGTTTCTTGTATATCAGATTGCAAAGATTTTTTGAGTAGTTGTACAAGCTTCCACAATACCCTTCTGATAAAATGATCATGTTGGAAGTCACCTGACAGTTGACAGCCTATGAAAAATTCCTGAAGAAGAAGAAGAAACTAGGATCAAAATTCCCATTTTCCATTGGAAGTGATGTAGTTGAAGTGTGCCCTTATCTACCAGTAGCTGAAAGTTCATCTCATGAGATAAAATTCTTCCATCTACCACTCTATCTAGGATAGCCATATTTTGATCCATACAATAAGATTAGAGTAGGGTAAGGGATGAGGCATGAACATAAAACTCACCTTGAAGACTTCTAGGCAAATGCGGTTGATCAAAATGAGGTTAGGAAGAGGATGTGTTCCTGATTTCCATTGGAACTAATCAAGGCATGCAAGATTGTCCACGTTACTAATCATATGGAAGAGGATCCGCATGTGCTCCAGAGAGGGTATAACCTAGATAATGAAAATGTCATTCATCCTTACGAGTGTCAGAGAAAGGATATTGTGGATCTTGATACACTTACCAAGCCAATCGTTGACTTCACAAGTGGTGGGTAAAATGAAATTTTGATAGGATGACTATACCAAAAGAGGATTGGACATACATGTTATTAGGTCATCCAACAATGCGAGATGAGTGACCAAGGTAACTATTAAAAGGAAGGATAGAAGAAAGAAACATCCCATTAGGAAGTGCAGAATAGAGGAAGGAGAAAGATACGACTAAAGAAATGAATACAAAGAGGAAATTGGATCTTCATGTTGAAGAACCACATCATAAGAGATTAAGGTCTAAGAATGCACCATCTTTGCCTATTCAGACTCCAAATGTGCAAGAAATAGGAGCATTCATTAGGCATGAAGAAGAAGAAAGTGAAAGAAGAATGCAACAAGGAGAACAACACATGACTAGGCTGATACATGATAGATTGAGAATTAATTCCAATGAGAGGTTCATGATAAGAAGGAGAAGGGAATAAGATGTCACAATAGAGGAGAGTCTCATTGTCTTCTTCAGAAAGACAATTGAGGAAGAGATCCTTGAGGTAAAAGTAGGATCCCCTATAGAGGAAGAGGACATTCCACCATAGAGACACTAGCTCCTAAGGTAATGGTAGAGAGTCCTAGCATTGAGGAGATTGATACCAGAGAAGTGCAGTGACAGGAACAGTTAGTGGTACAAAGGGACTAGAATATAGATATTCTACAGTGGCTTAGGCAGAGGATCCAGAGAAACTAGAAAAAGGAGGTTGACCTTGCAATTTAATTACAGGATATTCTGGATTGAATTGACTGATCAAGAGAAAAGGGAAAAGCCAAGAAGTTCACCAAGGCCATGAGAGGAGAATCAGAATCCAGAATTCTACAGATAGAAAATCCAGCTATCCACAAGACCAAAGATCAAATTTATCTTGAGGAGTATCACATAACATAAATTGATCTCGGGCCTCTTGAGCACAGGTCATGGAAGAATTTGATGATTCAACACAAGGTGTCAATTAGGATAAGATGAGGAAGCTGGAAGAAAAATATCAGAGGCAAAAGGAAGAGATCAAGGATTTATGTGCATACATCAAAAGCTTGCCTCAACTAGTTTGAGAAGAAGATCCATCTTTTTTTCCTCCACCAACTACTATAGCAAAGTCGGTTGAGGCCATCAACAGAATTGGGAGAATTGTGCAAGGTGCAAAGACCTAGATTAAGGTGATTGAGAATGAGTCCTATAGCCATGCAAAGGAATTAGTTTAGATTCATGATAAGGCATTGGCTATCCTTTCCATAATTTTTTGCATGGAGGAGACTTGGGAGGATGAGCATATCTATTAGAATGAGGTGATCTATGAGTTTCACAAACTAATGGAAACCCCTAGGAAGATCTTGGTTGACAACAAGGTCATCGAGGAAGGAGTATATGATTTCCCTTGATGGTATGGTGCGGGTCTCATGGTGAAGGAAATGTTTGAACATTTCACTAAGGAGTTAGCTCAATTGAAGGGGATAGTTGAGAATATCCCGCAGGAGGTCTGCAATACCATTGCATCATTGTGATTACGAAGGTTGGCTGAAGAAGAGATAACGATGGACCACATGGAGGGAAAATTGGAGGAGTTCTTCAAACTTAATTTTCTTCATGAAGGATGATTTTGACAACCTCCCTACCTTCTCATGAAACATGCACACAGATCAGGATCTATTACTAGAATGGGGGGACAACTTGAAGAAATTAGAGCGAACAGTTGTGGCACTGGAATTAAAGAAAGAATCAGTGTTGAAAGTTGGCATTGATGAATTGGAGGCCATATTAAGTAGATTCTAGGAATGCAAATGCAGAGGTCAAAGTTAGATGTATTTAATGCATAATGGGTATACCTATAGTGGATATTTATGACACCCCACTCTCTTTTTGAGCACACATGTGTAGTGGGCATTTATTACCCACTATGGTATTGTTTTTCTCCTCGCATTAATTTAGATTCTCATTTATGTGTCCTAACCTTAATTAGGGTTGATGTGGAAAAATCTGGGCCATCAGTTATTGTTTTGATTTGGGCCACCAGTTGTTTTCAAGGGCCTATATAAAGGCATCTTCTTCTCATTTGTAAGAGAGAAAATTTTGAGATTGTTGCCTATGAGCTATTGAGACAATATAATTTTCATTCAAGCGAGGTGATAATTTGATGTGTCTTGATGCTTGCTTGGTTTCATAATTCCCTCTATTAGACTAAGTTTAAATAGATGAAGTGTTGTGATTTTATTAGAAGATATGATGGTTTTTTGATGAGTTCCTTTGTTTCAAACTTTTAACATTTTAGTGATTCTAAATCATTGTGCAAAGTTAACCTACACCCCTATCTGTATGTGCCTAAATTCTATTATTCGTACAAACCTTTGAAGATTGCACCAGTCCACGTGTAGTTGTAGCTTGACTTGGAAAAGCAGGACATTGTAATTGAGGAACTCATTTATTAGAGTACTTTCCTTTCTATCATAATCCTTAGGAGTAGATTAGAAATCTATGAACCTAAACCTCTTTTATTTCCGCATATCCGGTAAAATCCAAAAAATAGTACTTCATTGCAAATCTTTCGATAGCACCTACATTTATCATGACATAAAATCTTTCCAAGAATTAAAAAATGTAAGGCTCCTTATGATCAACAGAAAATTGCATCAACACCAAAATTATCCATGATTTGAGGAACCTTGGAGTCACCATGTGATCTTTTTGCAATCTTAGCATACACGACACTTTGTTCAAGAGAGGATAATATATTTTGGTATATTTTTCTATTGTTTGCTGATTCATAAAATATGCATCAACAAGAATGCAGATAGTTACATTGACTGTATTCATTTCATAAAGCAATGTTACATTGAATGATATAGTTAGAGGCCTACCAGCCCAATACATGTACACATTTACATTGAGTGTGCATTCATAAGTTACATTGACTCAATGCATTTTATTGGGGCCATTAACTGCCCATCGTGGAGCCTTAAAATCATCTCTCTTTTTTTTCTTTTTTTTTTTCCTTTTTCTTTTTCTTTTTTTTAGGCGGGTGGGAGGGGTGTTATCTTTCTCAAACATTCTTCTCCCAACATTCTTCCCCATGAATGATTCCCATGGCCATTCCTTCTCAGCGTGCAATGAGGGTTTCAATCTAGCACTCACAAGTAGCACCTCCACATAATTTTTCATTTCATTTTTGCTTGTAACAATGGTTCTACGCATTTACATTGATGATTTGATGTTAGTTTCAATCATTTCTCTATATTGAATCAAGGGTTTGAGTAGGTCGATCTACATTTTGTAATCATACAATAAAATTATTAAAGAGAATGTCTCTACAATTTTAAGTGTACATTAACTTTATGAATATCTCTTTACTCGTTGATTATATGCATTTCTCTATAATCATAAAAGTATGCATTGCTAATCTTAGATTGATTGTAAGTGTTCTTAAGATTACATTGACTACATGCAATTTTAGTTTACATTTATTGTATGCATTGTTAAGTTTATATTGATTGTATGCATTTGTCTTCTATTATACTATGAAATTATTACATGGAATGTTAAAGAAATAGGGGACATTGTCGATGATATGTTGAAATATTCTAGTTTAATCATAAAAAGTTAGAGTTTCTCGTATTTAATCTTGTGATATTTTATTCACTAGTCATTTGGGTTTTAACTGGGTATCAAGTACTATTTCTTGCTAATGAATTGTGGGGTTTCATTTATCTTAAATCATGTCTCCCTGTGCACTACATATATGAATATAAATAAATAGAAACTTACATATGGGTAAAAGTATGATAATTGATGGGTTCCATTCGAAGGTACTTTCAGTCAGACAATGTACGACCAAACATACCTGGCATCGATATAGCAGATAGGTTTCGTCCGAAACAGGTTCGGCTGAACAAGAAAATTGAGTAAATATAAGCGAAATATGGTAGATCAATAAAGAATTCATGAATATATATGTAGCAGGTTTCGGTCGAACCTTGTCCGGCTAAAGTTGGTCTGGTTGAAACTATTTATGTGGCAGCCAAATGAGAATTTTTTTTAGAATTATAGAATCTCACTTCTGTAGATGATTTCTCCATAAAAAATCAACTTTATTTAAAAACTAAAAATAACCCAATGCAGAGCTCGGAGTCAATATTATTGTCATATAAGTTTTATAGTGTTTTCATTAGATCTAATATATTATAATTTCAAAATACTGCAAGTAGGTATATAAACATTCGAGAAGACACTACTTCAAAAAATTAAAAAAATAGTAAATCATATCATAAAAATTTAAAATTTAGATTTAACACTAGAGGAGAGTATCCTCTTCAAGAATATATAATTTTTTTCCTGAATGGTGTAGATTTGATAGCGTAAATTAGGCGGGAGATGAAAACTGTCGATTTCAGGTAAGTTTGACTTTGAATAGTTATAACGGAGAAAATATACATCAGAAACCAATCTTTTTGATGCATTGGCTATACATGTCATCTAAAATGTATTTTGAAATAAGAGGACAAAAATATTATTTATATATAGTTTTTTGGCGGGAACTAGACCCTTGATTTTTAGCATTTTTCAACAATTAAAAAATAGACTTTAAAAATTAAAAAACTACATCAATTATTGTTCAAATAAATTTTTAAAAATAATAGCCATAAAATTCATCTAGTTTTACACATTTCATTAATTTATATAATCTTCAAATTTCAAACACAAATGCCACTTTTGTGTCGTTGAAGTTTAATAGTTTTGGTGTTGTAAACCTTTTCCTTCATAAAAGTGTGACACGGGTTTGTACTTTTACCCATACAAACATACATGTGCACATATTGTTGGAAAGTTGGCTATACTGGTGTATATGACTTGGTATAGTGTTGTCATTATGGCAACAAAGTCATATAGTAGTTTGGAGTCAGCGCACTTGATGAGAAGATCAAAAATTGGCTAAGTGTTGAAGACTAGATAGTGTAGAGAGTACCTGAAGCTCAGAGCATCAGCGGATGTGTGTATGACCGAGTTATGGTATGAGCCCTAGAAGATAAGTTGGTTAGACTATATTCATGCTTATTTTATAAGTGCATGATCAGATATGCAAGTATGACAAAGTTATAGACAGTTGAAGTTACACAGCCAGTGTGTGCCAGAGAAGAATAGAGTAAGCAGCCGACTGTTAGCATTTTGATTTGTGGTTATATTCTAATGTTGTAAAGGCTATGAACCTATTGTAATTAGGTTTTTGACATATAATTATGTTTGTTTGTAAACATGCTTGAGCCAATTCATTTGGAAGTGTTGTATGTAATCGGTTCAATGGCCGACCTAGTTATTTGTTTTGTATGCGCATATAAATATGAGATGCGCCCATTGTAATTAGTATGAGAGTTGTAATAGAGTTGAGAAAAGAAGAGAAGAAGTGTGCAAAGAGTTGTTAAGATGTATTAGAGCTTTGCAAGAGGTCAAAGCATCAGTGCATCAAGGAACTGGTCAGACAAGCAGTGTCATAGTGACAATTCATCCAATAGATATAGTGTGTATCTGAGATCAGAAGGTTGCAGCCTTCACCACTTGAGCAGTGAGCTCTAGGATAGTGCGTCCACACCCTTAACATGATTTATTGTAAAAGACTCCTAATAGGGTCTAACCCTTGACAAGGTCTATTGTACTTAATGCATTGTAAAGCAACTCCTAACAGGGTTAAGGATCTTCTAACAAGGATCATAAAATACTAGTATAGAATATTAGTGGGTGTCAATTCCCACTAGGGTTTTTACCTATTTGGGTTTCCCCATAACCATATTGGTGTTATGTGTTGATTTTATGTTTCATGTTTATGTGGATGTTCATTTCAGTACTTAAGTATTTAAGTTCAGTTGAGATTAAGTAAAAACTTAAAATACAGTGAACACTGATTCACCCCCCCTCTTAGGTTCCCATTCCTAACAATTGGTATCAGAGCACTAGTCCTCAGCAAAGAATTTTAACCACTTGAGGAGATCATGGACAAAGCAGAAATGAAACATCTAAAAAGAAATCTTGAAGCTGCTCTTGAAGACCTGGACAAATCTGAATTTTTTTTTGAAGAATTAAAAGAAAAAGTCAGTGATGCTCAAGTAGTCATCAAAAGGCTAAGAAAGGATTTGAAAGAATGCTCTACCAATGATTTAGGGACAATAATCAAGAAGTTGAATGAAGAAAATTCATCTCTAAAAGAGTAGATTGAAGAATTGGATGATAAGATGACTAATAATCAGGAAGTCTATGATGAATAGACCAAAGAGAACTTTCAACTGAATGAAGAACTGAGGCAAGAAAATATGGAAATTTTGGAGCTAAAAAACATTAAAGAAAAGATAGAATCTGAATTAATTGAAGCAACGAATAAAATTGATAAATTGCACACCGGTTCTGATTTGATAGAATCTTAGTTGTATGCAAGAAGACTTAAAGGAGATACTAGCTGCATTGGATACAATGAAGCACAAAATTAGATTGACAATATGCGAGCAAGAATGAAAGCACCAGAAGACACCTTAGATGCTAAGGAGACTAGAAGTTAGTTTAAAGATCATGTTGAACCATCCAGGAATGAGTGCAAGCCAGTAGATCAAACTTGTTATGCATGTAACAAGCATGGACATATAGAAAGGAACTGTACATAGGTAAGACCTTTCAATGGTTATTGTTATTCATGCAATAAATTTGGTCATAGAGCTATGAACTGTAAGACAAGTCAGAAGAACAAGACACATCATAATCAGAGAAATCAAAATCAGCCAAATATGAGGAGTTCTCAGAATGTTACATGTCAGATATGTAACTATAATGGTTACTCAGCAAGATAATGTAAAATGGTGACCCATTTCAATGCGCCAAGGAATATAAGGCCTCTATTCATTTGTCACTCTTGTAACAAGGCTGGACACATCTCCAAGTTTTTTAGATCAAGGATGCAAGGTCAGGAAAGCCCTAAAAATCCTAAAGAACTAGTATTGGACCTCGAAGGAGAAGTTAAGTTTGTGAAAGCTTCAGATAATACAAGCATGATTTGGTCAAAGGTGAAGAAGGATAAGGTTGATGAGTATGTATTGGATGCATCCATAGTGGACGCGCCCTCTACATCTGGATGAATGGCCCTCAGGGTCATATGGGGAGTTAATTTAGCTCTAGACCCCTGTGCGGCTAGTATAATCACCTTCTAAGTATGCGCCTTTGGACTTAAGGTTTTGGAGACTAGAAGAACCTATGTGCTAGAGCGCACTAGCTGATTGTTTGTAGAATGAAAGTTAGAAATTTTTAAGTGACAACCTGGTTTATGCGACAAGCATTAATGGCAGAATTACTACTTTATAGTACATAGAAGTTTGTAGATCTCTCATTGCATTCTAATTCAGAGCGATTAGAGAGCAGAAGAACCCTAGCATTTTATTTTGAAAGATTGCAGATTGATTCATCAAGTGATTTGCTATGCATTTGATTGGTTGCAGAAACCCTAGTTCATCGCGAGGATTCAAAAGATCTTGGAATCCATTAAGAAAGTGATATACAAGTAAGTGATGACTACTCCTATTGTATTTAATGTTGTGGAGAAGAAAAGATATGTATTTAAGAGGCACCCATTCAAGTCCACATTGGATGACCTAGAAGGGGCATTCTCCCACATGCCTATGGGTGTTATGCATGTTGAAGACATTAGTGTTGGCAATTTGGCTAATGTGGATGCATAGATGTTGTCATTATGGCAACATATGATCTTTATTAAGAGCGCAGAATCTAGAATGCAAGTATGCAAAGTTGAAGATTGAAATTGTCTAAGTTTGGATACAGTGATCCTGACAGAGCACCCGATGAAGATTTAGTTGGCAACGTCCACTGGAGCAATATTTTTGTTTGCGTAGTTAACTGAAGCTTCTATAGAGTATGAGGATACCCCATCTTAGTGCGCATAAAGTTTGGAGTAGTACAGACAAAGTTATTCAAAGTTTACTGAAGACAGTTTTGCAGACATAGCAATTTTTGGAGACAGTTTTAGCGAAAGAGTTAAGGGATTATTTTTGCTTGTCAAAATAACGACTTAACATTATGAAGGGAGGACATCCTATATTTTTACTCTTGGATAATGATTTTGGATGCTGACCATGTAAATTTATTAGCTTTAATAACTCATATATTAGGCATATTTGAAATGTAATGAAATATAGAAGTGATATGTAAAAAGAAAGAAAAGATAACTTGTGATAGTTGTATATTGAGATAGTAGCAAAGGCTATTGATGTGAAGTTGTAAGCAATACCATATTACAGTCAGAAACATTTTTGTATTACCTGTTTGGGCAGTGAGCTCAGCTGGTGATCAGGTTTTGTAATCTAAACTCCTAACAAGGTTAAGGCTTCTAACAAGGCCTAAAGTCCTTTAACCAGGATAGATCTACTATATATTGTAAATTGAATCCTAACAGGGTCCAATATCCCTAACAGTATACTTTTGATTAGTGATCTTTGTGGGTACCATCCCCACCGGGGTTTTCCCTTGGCCAGGGTTTCCTCGAGAACATATGATGTGTTATGAGTTCTTTCTATTTACTGCTATGTTTGTTAATCAACTTGATAATCTTTGTATGCACTAAAGTAATCTGTTATATCCATAAGTGGGCAAAAGAAAATTTTTGTGAAACACTTATTCACCCCCCCTCTCAGTATTTCCTATTTCTAACAATTGGTATCAAAGCACAGTTACTCAGAGAAGGAACATTCAAGGAAAGCTTAGCAGCTTGAGTAAGATCTCTATGGATATGGATCAACTTCAGAAGAATCTTTAAGAAGCTCTTGAACAGATTGATATGCTTACTGATGAAAGAAACTCCTTAAGAAGAAAATATGAAGATGAAAAGAATGCTATTGTCAAATTAAAAAGGTAAGATTGAAGATCTGAAATCTGAAAAGAAATTTGATATGCTTGTTGAAGATTGTGATGAATTAGAAAAAGAAAATGAGGTCCTTAAGCATGAGTTGAAGATAGTAAATCTGAAGCTTAGTATGAAAGATGGAAATTTAAGATCTGATAATGAAAAATTGAAAATTGAGAATGAAGATTTGAGGTCAAGACTTGAAAAGGAAACATCCGAATCTGAAAAAGTAAAAATGCAGTATGTGGAACTTGAGAAGTATAATAAAATTGTGAAAGGTGAACTAACTCAATCCAAACAACAACTTGAAAGGCTATATTCAAAAGGTGATAAGACTGAAAAACAAATTTCTTTTGAAGAACCATTCTTTGATAGGACTAGATTTGGATATAGTATGTTTAGAACAAATCATGAAAGTAAGAAGCCATATCTGAAGACATCTGAAAGTGTGGAAGAAATAAACACATTGGAAGAACCATCTAAAGAAGAACCACCTAGAGAGAAAGAAGAATCAAAGCAAGAAGAATCAAAATAGGAAGAACCATCTAAACGTATGCAAAGAGAATTCAAAGGTAGATGTTTTGCTTGTAATGCTATTGGGCACATGAAGAGAGATTGCACAAGTAAGCAATTTAGATCTTTTAATGGACATTGTTATAATTGTCATAGTTTTGGACATAGAGCTAACGAATGTAGAAGACCTAAAGTAATTTTGAATAATTATGATAGAATGATTGGGAATACTAACAATGCAGATAAGAAATCTATTGAAGAAATGAATCAAATAAAAGTGGTAGTATGTTTTAGATGCAACATAGTAGGACACATTGTTAGAAATTGCAGGTCACAGATTAACCAGCAAGGACAAAGATTTGGAAACAATGGAATCATTTGTCAGATATGTAACAAGTTTGGACACTCAACAAGATTTTGCAGAATGAACAATGGAGGTTATCATCATAACCCTAACCCTAGCAATAATGCAAGAAGGAATGAAAATGCAGGAAACAAAGAGAAAGGTTGCTGTAGCAATAAAGATGAAGTAGAATTTGACAAAGGCACAGATCAAGGAGGTATAGTCAGCATTGAAAGTAGTCAGGAAGGTAATGTAACCGATGGTAAGGATGAATCTTTACCTGACCCTTCTTTATGTACTTAAATTATGTAAGTTTCTGTAGTTTAGGACTTAGGATTAGTGTAGATTAGGAATTTGAATGAGTTAAGTTTTGCACAGTTAGATGTAGGTTTATTATGTTGTACTAATGCTATGGTTAAGTGCGTAAAAGAAAATATTGTGTTTTGCGAGGTCGCAGAAAGTTTTATGATTGCAGGTTTGTAGAATCAGCTTTTTGAGGTTTTAGCGGCAAAATGAATGAATGTGATGTCAGATCGAGTTAATGTGAAGTGTTATAAGGTCAAAATCAAAGTTATTACGATTACAAAGTGATTGAAAAGAGATTTGAAAGAAGAAAAGTGAGTTAAGGATGATTTGAAGAAGTTTGGAAGTAGTTTGCAGTGACGATCATACTGAAACCCTAGATTTGCAAAGTTGAGGTATTTCTTGATCTTTAATCAGTTGATAAGATGGATATTTCTATGGTTCATAATGTTAAGGATAATAATAGACCAAAGATTAAGAAAGAACCAGTAGAACCAACTGAAATTGATGACATTTTAGCATTATCATCCATACCAGACGGAGTATTGCACATTGAGAATGTTAAGGGATATTTAGGTTGTAAGTTTGAAACTTTGGGAGATGTAGACTTTAGTGATGATTATAGGAAATTGTACAATCAAGACATGTCAGTTAAACCAACTTATGGGCACTTAGAGAACAATGAAATTATCAAATATTCCATGAAGTATGAATTCAATGATGAGGAATGTACCAAGATCATTTTAAGTAGAATCCACAATGGGAAATTCTGGATGGAGGATAGAGTTATTGATATAACTACTGACCTAATTCATGAAGTTACTGGATTATCTAAAGTTGGAGAGATTCCACTGAATGAAAAGAACATGAGAAAGATTGTTTTAGATAACACTGGATCTAATTATAATGGTAGAGGAAATGTGATAAGCAAGATTAAGCAAGATGATGTTAGGTACCTTTGCAAGATCCTAACAACCAAATTTTGTGGTAGTTCAAGGGAAGATGACATGGCTATAGGAATGATTCATGTAGCTTATCTTATGTGTGTTGAGAAGAAACTAGTAGACCTATGTGAAATCTTGAAAATTCAATTATTTGAGAACTTAGAAAAGATTAAGAAGGCTAAGTACACTCAGTTTAGGTTTTCATCTCTGATAACCTATATGTTTTTCCATATTTTGAGAAGATTTCCTTATACATTTGATAGGAGTGACAATGTGAACACAATGGAAAGAATAAACTCAGTTTACATGAAACACCTTTTTGATAAAGTTAATGATAGTCTGAAGCTTGTATTGAAAATTTTTTAGAATATTGTTAAGAACAAGTCAAGGATTCCTCAATCCTTAGTTGAAAAGCATAAAGATGACATTTGTTTTATGGTTGACACTGATTTCACCTACATTGAAGCAGTTGAGCCTAGAATGGAATTCATAGACCCTCTTGGCTATGAAATATCTGAAGCAGAAATAGTAGGATATGTGAATAGATTGTTAAAATGTGAGTTGGATGGTCATGCAAACAGGTTTGGAACCTATGAAGAGAATTTCAACTCTGCAATAAGTTTGAGAGAAAAGAAGCAATCTAGTAAGAGAGTTGAATCTACTATGAAGAAGATATTGAAAGAATCAGGTATGTCAAGTCATGAGTTTGACATAGCTAAGAAGACTGCAGAAGCCCTGAGGCAAAGTGAAAATCTTGTAATTCCACCTGAGACATCAAGTGCAGATCCTGTTGATCTGATTGCAGTAAAGGTAAAAGTTGAAGTACCTGAAAAAGATAAACGAGATAAATCTTTTTCTCCTATTCCTGGCAAAAGAGTAAAAGTGAGTGCAACAGGACCCGACAAGAGACAGAAAGTGGTTGTACCACCTATTCCTAGAAATGTAGTAGTAATTAAAGATGATGATGTAGTTTCAGTCAAGAAGAAAACTTGGAAACCAAGAATTGAAAGAGTGAATGAAGATATATTGAAGCATGGAGACTTCACTAAGTTGAATAAATTCTATGATCTATATGGATCATTTGACAGATTGAACTTTGAAAATGCAATGGTTACACATATGATTGTGGCAGATAAGAAACTTAGCACCATTCATGGTAAGATCCCAAAAGACTTGTATAACAGACTTGTGAATAGAAAATAGAGAGCACAAGAAGAAGACATGAAGATGAGAGAACATGTAATCAGACAGTTCTCTGAAGTCAAGGATGAAGATCATTTAAAGAGATTCCTAAAGTCTCTTGGAAATTTATTAAGAACAAAGAGAAGAACAATCCTTATAATGGGAGGCAAAAAGGAGGAAGTACAAAAAGAGACAGAGCAAGCAGTAATGCAAGTTCTTGTAGATATAGTTGCAAAAAAGCATGTTGAATCAGACCCTCAATAGAAGCAATCAGAGGAACCGCATGCAGAGAAAGTTGGTATTGAAGAAGTTCATCTTCTTCACATATCAATATTGGCAAAGAATCAATGGATATTGAAGGCACCAAAGTGACTTTAGAATCAGATGATGTAGTATTTCATGATCTAGGAAATATTGTTGACAATTTGACTTTGGAAGAGCAAGAAAAGGTCATAGAATCAGAGAAGAATACAGAGGTAGAGGAAGCACCAACAGTATCAGAATCAGTTCCAGCAGAACAGTCAGTCAAAGGCAAACAAATTTTGACAGAGGCCACTACCTCTAGTGCACCTTCTAAACCAGTTGAAGACATTAGTGCACCTGACAGTAAGAAGAGGCATATTGGCTCAATGTTTGAAGACCTTGGAAAAGAAGTTGAAGATGATGATCAGCTTGAGTTCATTACATCTCTGAACAAAATTATTGGAAAGAATAAGAAGGTGAAAGACCTTGAAGGAAAAGTTAGAGTTTTGACAGAGAAACTTGAGAGTGTGATCAAAACTAAGGTATCTGAATCAGATCCACTTGATAAAGCTCAATCAGTAAGAAATTCTTTTGACTTTGAATTTTCTAACTTGAAGGATATTGCAAAGATAAAAGTTCAGGAAGACTTTGAAGCAGAAATGCAGCAAACTTTGAGTGTAAATATTCGGAATGACATTGGTAGTCTAGATGTATGTATAAATAATTTGAGGAGACACTTTAAGATAGGAAAGAATTTGTATATACAATGTACTAAATCAGAAATCATAATAGTTGAAGAGGATAAGAAGGTCAGAGAGAAGTTAGATGCTATTTCAGCTAAGACAAACACCTTGACAAGCCCTAATGTCAAGATAAGTTCTGTTGAGAAGAACATAAGGAAATTGAAAGATGAAATCCGAATGATAGCAGAGGAGAAGAATAGAAAGATGATCAGAGTTAACATCTTGAGAGAGCATGTCTCAATCAAGATATCAATTGTTGAAGATCAAATTGAGCAGTGTCTTTCAGCAAAGACATCATTTCAGAAGTTTAGCTTCAATTCCCTGTAAGCTTGTCAGACAGCAGCATACAGATTGAGTACTCTACTCAATGTTGCTGAATCCATCAGGATGATATGGGAGAAAGATTTTGAATCTTGGAAGTTAGAGTTTGGTGATTTTTTTGCAAGCCTATCGGCTTTGCAATAACTGATAATAAGGTATAAAGTTTTTGTAATTTTTGTTCACCCTATCTTTGTCATTGTTGTCAAAGGGGGAGAGATAGTAGCAAAAAATTGTATATATGTTGAGGAAGGATACTCATAGGGGGAGCTATTCTATGGAGTATGATATTGTATTCATATTGTATAAACTTTTGGCCACAAAATTTTGTATAAGTTTTTTTTGAAAGTTTTGTTTGCACACTTAGCCAATTTTCCCATATGTTGCCACCAATGACAAAGGGGTAGATTGTTGGCAATTTGGCTAATGTGGATGCATAGATGTTGTCATTATGGAAACATATGATCTCTATTAAGAGCACAAAATCTGGAATGCAAGTATGCAAAGTTGAAGATTGAAATTGTCTAAGTTTGGATACAGTGATCCTGACAGAGCACCCGATGAAGATTTAGTTGGCGACGTCCACTGGAGAAATATTTTTGTTTGTGCACTTAACTAAAGCTTCTATAGAGTATGAGGATACCCCATCTCAGTGCACATAAAGTTTGGAGTAGTACGGACAAAGTTATTCAAAGTTTATCGAAGACAGTTTTGCAGACAAAGCAGTTTTTGGAAACAGTTTTAGCGAAAGAGTTAAGGGATTATTTTTGCTTGTCAAAATAATGACTTAACATTATGAAGAGAGGACATCCTAGATTTTTACTCTTGGATAATGATTTTGGATGCTGACCATGTAAAGTTATTAGCTTTAATAACTCATATATTAGGCATACTTGAAATGTAATGAAATATAGAAGTGATATGTAAAAAGAAAGAAAAGATAACTTGCGATAGTTGTATATTGAGATAGCAGAAAAGGATATTGATGTGAAGTTGTAAGTAGTACCATATTATAGTCAAAAACATTTTTGTATTACCTATTTGGGTAGTGAGCTTAGCTAGTGATTAGGTTTTGTAATCTAAACTCCTAACAGGGTTAAGGCTTCTAACAGGGCCTAAAGTCCTTTAACCAGGACAGCTCTACTATATATTGTAAATTGACTCCTAACAGGATCCAATATCCCTAACAGTATACTTTTGATTAGTGATCTTTGTGGGTACCATCCCCACCGAGGTTTTCCCTTGGCCAGGGTTTCCTCGAGAACATATGATGTGTTATGAGTTCTTTCTATTTACTACTATGTTTGTTAATCAACTTGATAATCTTTGTATGGACTAAAGTAATCTGTTATATCCACAAGTGGGCAAAAGAAAAATTTTGTGAAATATTGATTCACCCCCCCTCTCAGTATTTCCTATTTCTAACAATTAGGGCATACATATATTGAAAAAAAGAACTAGTAGGTTTGGACATATTAAGAGTGCACATTGAAACAATGTTAAAACCTAATAAAACCTTCATGGATGAGTATGCACAGTGGAATAATCACCCTATAGTGAAGTATGATATGACATATGAGTTCTATGAATCAAAATGGATCAAGATTCTACTAAGAAGGATTCATGATGACCTATTTTGGATAGGTGAAGTGCTGGTCAGAATTACTAGTGACCTAATTCATGAGATGACATGCCTCTCAAAGACATGTGCCGCTCTTCTAGCAGGAAAAGATGTGAGGAAACTTGTTGAGAAAAATTGCAAGTCAAGAAGTGATAGGCACATAACTAATATAGAGCCTATTGAGAAAGATGACTCCAAATTGATGTCCATGATACTAGGATACAGGTTCCAACACACCAGCAGGGTGAATAGTGTGTCTGCAGCCACAATTCTTGCAGCTATAAGACTTGTGAAAGAGAATGGAGAGTTCAATTTGTGCGAGATCCTGTACACACAACTGATAGATAACATAAAGGTCATCAAGCATGACAAGACCAAGATAGTTAGATTTGGGTCTTTGATCATATATATACTTCCATATTGTTGGAAAAGTGTCTGATTTGTATCTAGACAAATCTATCCCCACAATGCCACAGATATATCTCAAGGCATGTACTAAGAGTACATTAAAGGAATACATGACACTGGAGTTGAAGATATTTAGGGATAAAATGCAAATGAGGTACAGGATACCAGAGAACATTGTTGAGAAATACAAGGATAGCATTTTCTTTATGGTAGAGACTAATGTAACTTGTATGGAAGCAGTTGAACCAAGGACAAAGGAGATCCATCCAATTGGATATGAAGTTGATCAACAAGTCCTAGAAACATATGCACAAGTATTGCTTTCAGCCCCTAAAGACCCTAATGAGCCAAGATGGGGAACCTATGAAGAGAAAACAAGAGAAGCTGATGCAGTCTTGAACAGTGCAACAACAAAAAGGAAGGTTGCCAAGGTTACCTCAGAGATCTTGAGAATTCATGGAGTGTCTCAAGAAGACCTAGACAAAGCAAGGGAAGAGAAAATTTCTTTGGAATTAGAGAGCAGAACTACAGTAAAGAAAAAATCAGATGACCCAAAAATGAAGAGGGTAAAAATTGAGAAATCTGATGTTCAGAAGGATAAAAATGATGTTACTCCTTCTATGCCCAAGGAAACCATTGACCTTATTGATCCTCCTAAGTATAAGGCAATGCCTAAGAAGAAGAAATAGATTATCATTGGTCATCCATCCTCGCGAGTAACAAGGAATAGGAAGAACACTCAAGCACCCCCAGAAGTAAGCTTCAAACCTAGTCTCAGTGTATTAAGTAAAAGGATTGTTGATGAAGGCAAAATTGATCAAGTAGGAAAGTTTTATGAGAAATATAGTGAGATTGACAAATCAGAGATACATGGAATGATTGTCAAACATATGTTGAAATTTAAGAAAATAGTCCTAGAACTGGAGACTACAATTCCAAATAATTTTTGGAACATATTAGAATTCCAAAAGAGCTAGGCATTGAAGAGGACCTAAGGATAAGGGAAAAGATCTTAGATGAAACCCTCCCAGTATGCTCACTAGAAGAGAAGAAGTTATTGTTAGATCTAGTGAATCCACATCTTAGAACCAAGTCAAGGACCCTACATATAATGGAAAAAAACTATGAGTTAGTTGCAAAGGAAACATATAAAGCCTTTGAGAAGGTCTTCATGAACAGGCACATGTATCCAGCTATTGCGCCCACAACTCAAGTACCCACAATGGTTGCAAAAGATTCAGAGACTACTAATGTACCTAAGACAAGTCCCTAGGACTCAACACTTGTAGTAGAAACACATACAAAGGAAGATAAGTCTGTGCCAATGACAAAGTCACTAAAGGATAGCACCATTATCATTGATAATGTAGAGACAACCATGGTGGCCACGGATAAAGATCTAGAAGAGTTTGAAGAAGCTTTTGTGAGCACACAAGAAGCTTAAATTTTATGTGGTAACAATTCTCCCAATCCACAAGAAGTACTGATTGAAGATATGACAAAAGTGGAAGAAGAAAAGAATGAAAAAGAAATATAAAATGAAGAAGAAAAGAAAGAAGAAGAAAAGATGAAAGAGGAAAAATAAAAAGAAGATGAAAAGGGAAATGAAACAATAGATAAGCCTTCTGTTGAAATAAGAGTTAAAAAAGAAATGGTTAATAGCACTCCCATTACTCCATCACCCTTAGTAGAATTGTTTTCAAGTTTGACACCTGACACAACTAGTTTGGACTCTTGGGGAGAAGAAGACCTGATCAAGTTCAGTGTCTTAGTTATGGAGAAAGCCAATGAGAAATAGTTATTTCATAGTTCAATAGTAATTTCTCTAGCCTGGAAGAATCTACATCCCTAGTTGCAGAGGAGAAATATTTGAAGAAAAGGCTAAGTGAATTGGTCAATAACTTTGCACTTGACCTAAGTTCACTAAAGAATGGTCAAGCATCCTTGAAGGAGTTTTCAGCAAAGGGTAGAAATAGTATTCCTAACTATATGAACCAAGACAAGTTGACTAGTGATCTATACAAGAAGATACAAGAGGCAGAAGCTATGATAGACATCATAAGAAAATTAGTGGAAGATCCATCCATTGATGTGAAAATGTGTAATAATTTCTACCAAGGATAGATAGATAAGATTGAAAAAGCTGAGAAAGAGATGTCAAAGATAAGGGCAAGACAAACACAGCTCAAGAATGCTCTTGCACCCTCATTAGATATACTCAATTAGAATATCAAGGAGATCGATGCCACCATGGTGACATATGATCAAGGTCCTAGCATAGATTTGGAGAAGATGGAGAATCTATAGTATGCACTATGTGCCCATCTCCAAATTGTAAATTCATTGATCACATTTTGGAAGAAGGAAATCCAAAACTTGTAGATAGCATATCCGAATGTTGTCTCATAGTAAGTACTTGTAGATACAGTTTTGAAGCACTTTTTTCATTAATGTAAAAGGGGGAGTATGTATAGAATATGGGTTCTAGATATGTATAAGGAGATATAAGATAGAAGTTTATGTATAAGGGAGATATAAGACAAAAGTTTTTTGTATTAAGGAACAATTAGCAACTTGGCCATATTCTTTTGTTGCCATTAATGACAAAGGGGGAGATTGTTGGAATGTTTTTTATACTAGTGTATATGACTTGGTATAGTGTTGTCATTATGGAAACAAAGTCATATAGTAGTTTGCAGTCAGCACACTTGATGAGAAGATAAAAAATTGGCTAAGTGTTGAAGACTGGACAGTGTACAAAGTACCTGAAGCTCAAACCATCAACGCACGTGCGTATGACTGAATTATGGTATGCTCCCTAGAAGATAATTTGGTTAGAATATATTAATGCTTAGTCTATTAGCACATGATCAGATATGAAAGTATGACAAAGTTATAGATAGTTGAAGCTACACAGCCAGTGTGTGCCAGAGAAGAATAGAGTAAGCAGCTGACTGTTAGCATTTTGATTTGTGGTTATATTCTAATGTTGTAAAGGCTATGTACCTATTGTAATAAGGTTTTTGACATATAATTATGTTTGTTTGTAAACATGCTTGAGCCAATTGATTTGGAAGCGTTGTATGTAATCGGTTAAAGGGCCGACCTAGTTATTTGTCTTTTATGTGCATATAAATATGAGATGCACCCATTGTAATTAGTATGAGAGTTATAATAGAGTTGAGACAAGCAGAGTAGAAGTGTGTGAAGAGTTGTTAAGATGTATTAGATCTTTGCAAGAGGTCAAAGCATCAGCGCATCAAGGAACTAATCAGACAAGCAGTGTCACAGTGATAGTTCATCCAACAGATATAGTGTGTATCTGAGATCAGAAGGTTGCAGCCTTCACCACTTTAGCAGTGAGCTCTAGGACAGTGCGTCCACACCCCTAATAGGGTTTATTGTAAAAGATTCCTAACAAGGTCCGACCCTTGACAAGGTCTACTGTACTTAATGCATTGCAAAGAAACTCCTAACAAGGTTAAGGATCTTCTAACAAGGATCATAAAACACTAGTACAGAATATTAGTGGGTGTCAATTCCCATCGGGGTTTTTACCTATTTGGGTTTCCTTGTAACCATATTGGTGTTATGTGTTGATTTCATGTTTCATGTTTATGTGGATGTTCATTTCAGTACTTAAGTATTTAAGTTCAGTTGAGATTAAGTAAAAAATTAAAATACAGTGAACACTGATTCACCCTCCCCCTCTTAGTATTCCCATTCCTAACACATATTTGTATTTTTGTGCATGCATACATACATACATACACACATACATATAGACACATATATTTTCATACATGCATAATATGTGAATGATTAAACATGCAATCTTAAATTTAAACAAGTAAACCCAGGTATATGGTATATGGCTAATATGTACAAAGTGGTTACAGGTTAAGTCAGTAGCATGACACCTAGATGAAAGACAATAAGAATTAGAAGGTGAACTATAAGAATAACTCTTGGCATGCACTTCACAGATACATAGGTGGACGTAAATGTAAATGCACAAGAAGATATGGTTATTGGTTATGTTGTCCATGCACAAGTAGTTCTGGTTAATGGTACACTTGAGAGGAAAGATTTGGAGGAATGGATAATTATAGGTATGAAAGAGTGATTGATAATATGGAAATCAAACTTAAGATGGCCAATGAGAAAATTGATGAATTGTAGAGAAAAATGATGCATTCAATCAACAAGAGGAAGGAGCTTTCACACCAATTGAAAGATACTCAAGATCAGGTTGAGAAATTTGAAGAGCAATAAGAAGGAATAATGTCTGATGAATCTGATGCTATCATATTAGCACTATCTAAAAATAATAAGATGCTTGTTGATCAAGTGAAAATATTGAAAAGAGAACAAGAAGCACAGTTGGTAAGGATATGTGAAATTCTAGAACAAAAAGGAAAAAAATGAGGATGGCAAAAGGATAGTTGAAGAAGAGAAAATGAAAATGAATACAAGATTGGATGAGAAAGATAGGGAAATAATGAGGTTGACACAAACTCACTACAACTTGACATACCAACTTTTTAGTGCAAATCAAGATGTTGCAAGGAAAGTTCGAGAAATAATCTAAAATCTAAGAGAGATGATGATGAAGTCCTAAAAAGAAATGAAGAAGCATTGAAGATTCTGGATGAATAACTAAGAAATCAAAGACAACCAAAAGACACTACTAGACTCGATTACAATGCAAACAAAACTACCAAGAAGGGTGAGTCCTCCAAACAAGAAGCTGTTACGAACAGTCCCAAGAGATAACTGAGAGGGGGGGGGGGGTGAATTAGTTATCTAAAAGATGCAATTCTTTATCCAATTAAGTATAGAAGAACATTAAGCATAAACACAATATGAGAACACTTAACAAAACACCAAAATTTTGGTTACAGGGAAACCCAAATAGGTAAAAACCTTGGTGGGAATTAGCACACACTATAAACTACACTAGAGTATTATGATCCTTGTTAGAAGATCTTACAACCCTATTAGGAGTTGATCTTTACAATGCATTAAGTACAGTGAACTAGTCAAGGGTTGGACCCTTTTAGGATTCTTTTACAATTAACCCTATTAGGGGTGAGGACACACTGTCCGTGAGCACACTGCTCAAAGGGTGAAGGTCGCAACCTTTCGTTTAACAAATACACACTATATCTGGATCTTTGGTGAACTACAAGTTAGACCTCATGTCTTGATTAGTACCAATGAATAGAACATACTTTCTTCTTTTTCACATAGACCTTCTAATGATGACTCAATACTTCACACCTTCTGCTCTGCTCTACTCTTTCAACTGTCTGCCATGCTTAGCGATCACAAATGACCAGCTATACATATCTTTCTCCAAATGATATAATCAAGTTGACCTATTAGGACTTCCTTGAAATTATATTAGAGAACTAATACAACTCTCCAATAACATTTCCAATGGCTATACTAAGCACGCAACACAAATTGGGACCACCCAACTCAATATGAGTAGACACGTCACTTCACACAATTGACTCTACCAAATTAACTCAAACTTTATTCTCATGCTGAATTACATCATGTGCTCTTAACCAAACATTCTTAACTCTTCAAACAACATGAAACCAAACACGCATACCATAATGATAGGAGCAACTAATACAACAATATAAGCACTCTCAGCTGTACCAGATAAAGTTAGGAAACTATAACTGACTGCTGGGAACATCATAACTCAACTTGTACTGCACAACTGACTCTACATCCATGAGCATAGCATCATACACATGTCTACAACATAAATATAAATGTGCAAGGCTCCCTCACAAACATACTGAAAATCACATACAAAACTCTTCCTGGGACTTGTCAGGAACACTACTGATATAAACAAATGTATTACTATCTTCACTCAGAATAAACCTTTGCATCTATGATATCATGTTGATAATATATCTAGGAACCATATGCTCAAGGCTCTCTCCATCAAGCTTCCATGCATGCTTCTTACCATATGTTGTCATCAATGACAAACATAGAGTCAACAATATGGCTTGCTGGAAAATCTCCAACAATCTCCCCCTTTGGCATTGATGACAATATATGGAATGAAAAACACCACCAATCCAAACGAACAATTCTTTTATAACATTCTCCATTTCATCAAAAAAACTCCCCCAAGGATGAATCCTCTAACTGCCGTTGAATGATTTGAATAACACCTGCTATATACTCCCCTTACTAATGCTTACTCCCCCTTTCTAGATAAAAATAAGTATTTTTTTTTTCATGACTATATACTCAGTCCCCCTTTGACATCAATGACAAAGGGTGCCAAAAAATTAAGCACTAATACTACTCCTGAAGTAGACTAGTCAACCATTCATTAGTCACTAAGGACTGATGCACTCCTGCAAAATCTAATTAGATTCAGGTAAGGGAATTACTCCCAACTTCTCCCTCAGATACTCAAAAGTATCCTGATTTGTAAAAATGTCAACTAGTTGATCTTTTGTATTCACATAGTCCAACTTTACATCTTTCTCTGCAACTTTTTCTCTTAGGAAGTGATATTTTATCTCTATGTGTTTTGTCTTTACATGCATCATAGTGTTCTTTGACATATTGATAGCGCTAGTATTGTTACAATGAATAACAATAGGATAATCAATCTAAATAAAAAAATCCTTTATCATCTGCTTGATCCACACAATTGTAGAGCAATTTAATGCTACTGCTACATATTCTGCTTCTGTTGTTGACTGAGAGATACAATTTTGCTTCTTGCTTATCCAAGTGACTAGTCTATCTCCAAGAAACATTGCTCCTCCAGAGGTACTCTTTCTATCATCAACGCAAGCTTCCCAATCTACATCTGTATACACATGAAGCTCTACATTCTCTGAATTAGGATACTATAAACCATAGTCTATAGTTCCTTTCAAGTATCTGGATATCCTCTTTACTACCATAATATGAGTTTATTTAGGTTCTGTTGCAAATCTTCCAACAATACCAACTGCATTAGAAATATCAGGTCTAGATTGAATAAGATATATGAGTTTACCAATCATAGACTTATATAAGGTTATGTCTACTATTGCAGAATCATCTTCTTTTGAGAGCTTGCATCCAGTAATCATGGAGGTACTTACTGGCTTACAATCATCCATCTTGAACTTCTTCAATATCTCTTTCACATACGTAGACTGATTAATGAAAATACCTTTATCTATCTACTGCACATTTAGTCCCAAAAAGTACTTGATAGGTCCAATCATGCTCATTTAAAATTTTATTTGCATCTCTTTAGTAAATTCTACACTAATCTTGTCATTACCACCAAAGATAATGTCATCAACAAATATAGAAACTAATAATAGTCCATTAGGTGTCTCTCTTATGAATAAATTACAGTATGCTGCTCCTTTCTTGAATCCAATCTTAGTCTACCATTCTCTAGAGGCTTGCTTAAGTCTATAGAGGGCTTTCTTCAATTTGTATACCATATCAAGTTTGTTTAATAAAGTAAATCCTTTAGGCTGCTCTATGTAGACTTCTTCCTTCAACTCTCCATTTAGGAATGTTGACTTGACATCCATCTGATATACCTTAAAGTTTTTGAATGTAGCATAGGCTAGAAATAATTTTATGGCTTCCAATCTTCTTACATGGGCAAATGTATCAGAATAATCAATTCCTTCTTTCTGTGCATATGCTTTGCATACTAGTCTTTCTTTGTTTCTTACTACTGTACCATCTTCATTCATCTTGTTTCTGAATATCCACTTGGTTCCAAACACATTCTTATCATTAGGCCTAGGGACCAGTTCCCATGTATCATTCTTAATTATCTGATCTAGCTCTTTTTTCATTGCTTTATGCCAAGCTGAATCATTACATGCATCTTCAACACTTAAAGGTTCAATCTGTGAAAGTAAAAATAACTCTTCATTAGCTATTAACCTTTTTCTTTTTCTCTTGTCATGACTTTTCTGTTATGATCTCCAATGATATCTTCTTTTGAATGGTATCTAGATGTGAATTTAGGAACATTAGGTGTGACTCTTTCATCTGACTTCTGTGATTCTTCTTCACTTGTTTCAGGGTCATTGAATAATACATCAATGTTGTCAAACATTTCTTTACAACTATTTCTTTATTGGTAGGTCTAGGTTCTTCTTCAATCATAGGTGCATAATCATGATATCTTTCTTGAATCATAAGATTCTCATCAATCTTAACATGAGCACTTCCAATGATCTTCTTCAATCTTAAGTTAAAACATCTATAAGTTTTTCTTTTAGTAGAGTAACCAAGAAAAAAACCTTCATCACTTCTTGCATCAAAATTCTCAATAGCTTCATCTCTCTTGATGTAGCACTTTCTTCCAAAGATTCTAAAGTATTTGACTAGAGGTACATTCCCAAACCATAGCTCATAAGGTGTCTTGTCTGCGCCTGGCCTTAATCGAATTATATTAATAGTATAGACTGCAGTATTGACCACATCTCTCCAATAGGTGTGTGCGACCTTTCCTTAAATCATGATGGTGCGTGCTATGTCAAGTATGATCCTATTCCTTCTTTCTGTAATTCTATTCTACTGAGGGGTTCTAGGTGCACTTAGTTGTCTCTTTATCCCATGTTCTTCACAGTACTCATAAAATCTTTTAGAGGTGAATTCTCCTCCTCTATCTAATCTTAGACACTTTATCTTTAATCCAGACTCATTTTCAACCTTAGCTTTGAATATTTTGAACTTCTCAAATGCTTCAGATTTATCTTTTAAGAACGCAACCCGCATTATTCTAGAATAGTCATCAACAAACAAAATAAGGTACCTTTCCCCGTAGTACGATCTTGTTTGAGTTGGCCCACATAAGTCTGTATGCATTAGATCCATTTTGTTCTCTACTAAATCATGCTTGCTTTTGAATGAATTCCTTACATGTTTTCCCATCACACATTCCCTACATATTGTATCTACTAGTTTTGTAATACTAGGAAGATCTCTTACTGCCTTTACATTGCTTATCTTTATTATATTGTCAAAATTGATATGACATAGTCTTTTGTGCCATAACCAACTGTCATCTACCTTAACAATGAAACAAATTATTTCAGGATTAAGCTGAAAAACATTACCTTTAGTCTTTGAGCCTGATGCAATCATTACTCCTTTGTTATTAATGATGCACTTATTGTTGTGTACTAGAATTTGTACCTTCATAGGGTTAGCATTGCAAATAAATGAATAAAATAACTAAATTACCACAAAGGAAGAGCTATTTTAAAAAATAAAGAACAATGAAGCACTCTATGGATCTCTAGATAGGGATGCTATTAATAAGCTCTCAGCAAGCTCTTAATAGTGACAGTCCTAAAATGAGAATTGATTATGATAAAGCAAAGCTAACAATTAATTCAAATTGAAATGCTAAATTTCTCCTATATTTTCCTTTCTAACTCTAATTTGCAAGAGGTTTGATGCTATTCTCAAATTTTTGGATGATAAATTAGTGATTTATGCCTCCCTTTTATAGATTTTGGCAAGGGTAGGGGGTGTAGTTGAGTTGATCATGATTGAGTTGTGGTTAAGTCTTTGGTTCCACCCTTTGGAGACAATTTAAATGGATTGTCCTCAAAGCTTGGGACAAGAACAAAAAATGGGTGGACAAGATTCATCCTCCAAGTGAGTGATTGAGATTCATTTTAGGCTTGATCCATGTGAGCTTGGTTCTTAATTCCTATTGGTTGAGGATTTTTCCTCCCGTGTGGTGTTGAGAGAAAATAGGAATTAATCAATTGAATTTAATTAATTTGTTTAGCCATCCGTACCCCTTGAATGGGTTGATTTGATTTAAATTAAACAACGTAATTAATTAGATTAATTACACAATTGATTGATTTGTCATGATTTAATCAATTTAAATTAATTTAATAGCTTTTTATTTTCAATTGATTTTTTATTAAGGTTTAATTGCAATTTATCTTTGATTTTGATTTTGATTTGATTGAATTATATTCAATTGTGTTGATCTTTGCCTTGATTTTCCATTTAATTAATCTTGTCCATTTTTAGGTGATTACAAATGCCCCTCTTTGAGTTGACATGCAAAGCGTGTTGATTCAAAGAATGTCCTGGTTCAACTAATAGAAGGTCTTGATTTCGTCGATGTAAAGTCCTAATTCATTGATGGTCAATCTCGATGTTCGATGTAAGATGCAGATTTTGATGATAGGATTGATATAGTTCTAATTGATTTGATATTCTTGATGGTCGATTCGATGATAGATTGCCTGATATGGTACCTAATTTTGATTCGATTTGATGTTTGATGCCCCTTTCAATTGATAAGAGAAAATTTTCCTGATAAAATATTGTGCTCTAATTTGATGGTCGTGTCCCTAATTTGATGATCTTGTTGTTGTTTTGATAATCCAAGTGTATGCCCCCTCAAAAATGAAATGAAATTTGATAATTTTTGAAAAATATGATGATTTAGGTCAGTTTGTGTTAATTAGGTCAAATTAAATTGAATTTTGATTTCATTTCTGATAATTCTTTCACATTTGAGTGATGACAAATGCCCCTAATTTGGCAAATTTGATGAAAAAATAGCCTATATAAAGGGGTAAAAGTCATTTTCACTATTCATTTTCACTTTTACTTTTTGACTTTTTCTCTCTAACTCCTCTGAGATTTTCACGATGGTGATCTCGATTCATGAGCACAGGTTCAAGCGGGGTCGACGATATCAGCGGCTACTGACCTACAGACCTCTGGTAAGTGCCTGAACCTCTTAGTTTTCAATTTCATGTATTAGATTTAGAAAAATTTGGATTTTTCTAGCCAAAACCCTATTTTTTTGCATTTTAAAATTGAAATAGCGCACACACATATTTTCATTGCACTTTTAACTATTTTTTAGTGCTTCCGCTAATTTAAAAAGTGCTTCCACAAAGTGAAATTGTGCTTTTACATGTAGGATTAGGGCTTAATTCACTTTCAATTTTTAGATTAGCACTTTTGATTATGTTTTTCGCCTTTAAGCTAAAAAATAGCGCATCTGATATTTAAAATAGCACTTTTGGAACTTTTTAGCATGTTTGATTATTAAGATAGCGCTTTTAAACCTTTAAATAATGCTTTTGCATTTTAGTGTGTTTAAGAAAATAAACAACGCTTTTATCTTAGTAGGAAAATTTTTTAAATTGCCTTAGTTTTTCAAATTCTTCAGTATCGTCGATTAGTTGATTAGTGTAGGTAATAAACCTGATTTGATAGCGAGTTGTAAGATGTCAGTTTGGGTCAGTCATAGTCTGAATGTTTGATTGTCAATCTAGAATTACATGATGGATGATGATGAATTTTTCATCCTCTCTGAATATAATCAGGAAAATTGATTGTGGTTTGATATTTGTAAATGTTTGATTGCTTAGGATAATTCGAATGGTAAATGATTTTAAAATTGATGTAATTGAACTTTCTTTTTGTAGGCAGTGCTTAAGTCACTGGGTGTTTGTGGTTTATACCCTTTACCTCTTAGTATGATTGATGATCTGAGTGCTCATGATTGGAGACACATAGGCCATTATGGTTTGTCTTTTCTTCTTCCTCTACCTTGATTCCAAATGAATCAAGGACTGATCACTGCTATGGTTGAGAGATGGCACTTAGACCATAACACTTTTCACTTGCCAATGGGGGAGATGACCATTACCCCTGAGGATGTATATCGCATCCTTCGCCTTCCCACTAGAGGTGAGCTGGTATTTTATGATTAGGTATATGATGGTGTAGTGTGTCGATGGATCTTTCAGGATCCTACAATTGGTGATAATCACATTCAGTGGTCTCAATTCCATTCCTTTCCAGTTTTGCTAGCGGTTCTAGGTGCATTGATTAGAGGGTTCTTGTACCAAATAGATGAGGTCATGGATTTATGGTCGGATGGGGTCCTATTCTAGAGGACTTGATGGCTCATCCTCGATAATTCGATTGGGGATCCTTTGTTCTAGCACAACTCTATCATGAGTTGCATACTATTGTGTATAGGCGCTCTTCTTATCTCTACACAAGAGCTATATTACTGTAACTTTAGACATGGGAGCATCTCCCAGTGACACGACCAATTGCAGCGCGATATCAAGATCCAGGTTGGCTATTTTCCTAGATGTATGAGGGCATGGTAGTGCAAACTCACATGGGGAAGTTAGATTACTGGTGTCATGTTATCGACGATATGGATCAGGTTGTCTGACGGCCTTATCTAGGTTGTGAGCCATGGCTGGATGATGATTCAGAGATTCCTTATATGTTCTATCCTCATTGGATTATTGGTAATACCCCTTACATTATAGAGAGATTTTTCTTTCACAGGGTACTATGAAAATATGGATGAGCACAGGGTATTCCCCAGGGCATTTCTATGTATGCTTGAGTTTAGGCTGAGAGATCACTATGGGGCCCTATTGTGGATTTTAGGACAGCTCATCAAGAGATATGAGACCTTGGTTATTTGCCCTGGGATATGATGGAGGATGTCATTGATGCAAGGATGACTGTGGATTATGTAGATTGGTTCGCTGGGAACCCATTTTTGAGGCTCATAGATCTAGCTAAGAGAGTTACTAGTATTGATGAGGAGTCTGATGGTGATGGTGGTGATGAGGGTGATGATGGAGATGGTGGTAGGGGTGGTGGTAGGATTCAAGCACGATGAGGATGACGGGGTCATCGAGAAACTAGAGTGGGTAGAGTTCTCATGCTAGTTATTTTTGCTACTCTCATTCCTCCTCGGGCTGGTCAGGCTAGAGGTGGTGTTGATAGGGTATTAAATCAGGATGATGTAGATCCTATAGTGAGATAGGGTCAACATAGGGTGAGATTCTAGAGAGAGGTAGATGCATAGGTAGCATAGGCATTATTAGATCAAGCACAGGGTCCTCTCCTTAGCAAGGTATTCCGTTGATTGTTCCACAAGCTCCACCAGTTCAGGCACCTGCTTCTACTTCTATTTCTACTTCTTCTTCGATGTCATCTTCTTCATCATGTGTTCCATCATTATCTATTCCATCTTCTTCCATGCCATCTATTAGAGATTTTCCAGCAGGCTAGTACTGACTGTATGTTTGTCATTGATGACAACATATGGAAAGTAGCATGCGTGGAAGTCTTATGTAGTAAGCTTTCAGTATATGTAGCATGGACATGATATCAGCATTATATCATGGGCACAGAGGTTAACTGTTAGTACAGATAGTTATATAGTAGCTTATGTTAGCAATATTCCTAAAAAAGTAATAGACAGTGTTCTGTGTATGGTTGTTCGTACAATTATCATGGATCCTTGTGCAATTGGATATGTGTTGAAGACATGTTAGTGATGTTTTAGTTATGAATGCATAGTCTGATAATCAGTATAATTGAAGTTATATAGTTTCTATGTTCCAGTAGTAGTTTCCTATGTTTATTCAGAAGAGTCGACATAGATTTTATTGGTTCTGGAGTTGTGCCTATCCTGTGGGTATGCACCCTTGGATTTAAGCTTAGAGGAGAGTTATTGATGTTCGGTTAAGAGTGGATGAAGTAATTCAACTTGAGAAGAAAGATCCAATTTTTTTGGTAGAGCCGACAGTGTGTAGTGTGCGTCTACAATTATCTTGTTGGATAGGTCCTAGAATGTGTTGCATGCATAGTAGAGCCGACAGAATGTTTATCAAAGTTTTTTATGGTTTCTCTAATATGATTTCAAGGAGGTTCTAATAGGCTGACTTGATTATATCATTTAGAGGAAAGATATTTATAGATAGTCATTTGTGATTGCTTGAGTGTGGTTCATAGTTGATTAAGCAGAGCAGAGCAGAGTGTGTGAAGTGTTGAGCCATTAGAAGAAGGTCAATGTGACCAAGTAAAGTATTTGTGCTATACATTGGAACTGATCTAGATAGCATGTCAAAGCACAATTCACCAAGATCCAGATATAGTGTGTATCTATTAAACAGAAGGTTGTAGCCTTCACCCCTTTAAGCAGTGTGCTCTCAGACAATGCATCCTCTCCCCTAACAAGGACAATTGTAAAAGACTCCTAACAGGGTCCGACCCTTGACCAGGTCTACTGTACTAAATATATTATAAAACAACTCCTAACAGGGTTAAGGATCTTCTGACAAGGATCATAATACACTAGTGTAGAATATTAGTGGGTGTCAATTCCCACCGAGGTTTTTACCTATTTGGGTTTCCCCGTAACCAAAATATTGGTGTTGTGTTCATGTGTTCTTTCATTGTGTTTATGCTTTATGTTTAAGTATACTTAATTGGATAAAGAATTGAATCTTTTAGATAACTGAGTCACCTCCCCCCCCCCTCTCAGTTATCTCTTGGGACTATTCCTAACAATTGGTATCAGAGCCAAGTGCCCTGGAGAGAAATTTTAACAGGTTGAGGTTAATTAGATGCCATATTTTAGAAAATAAAGTCCTAAGTTCGATGGAGAGAATTATCTTGATTGGAAGAACAAGATGGTGACTCAGTTGCAGTGCATTTCTTTTGAAGTTTTTGATGTAACTATCAAAGTAGTCAAGATCCCTTCCTTGGAAGACCTTGCACAAGATGATGCTACTAAGAAGCAAAAGGAATTATTTCATCAAAATGCTATAGCTAAAGAATCCCTTATCAGCCCTCTATCTGATGGTGAGTTTTCAGAAATAAAAAAGGTAGATATAGCCCACAAAATATAGAAGCACCTAGAAAACATATTTGAAGGAGACAAACAAGAAAAGGATGCACGCAGAAATACATGGAAGAAAAGATACAATGTATTAGAGATGCTACCTAAAGAAAACATTAGAGCTTATAATCAAAGGATAAATGAAGTAGTTGCTGGAATCAGAAATAATGGTGGAGAGATTTTAGAGGAGGACATTATGGACAAGTTAATGACTACTCTCACTCCTAAATATGAAAGAAAGATCAACATCCTTGATGATACCATGCAACTTACATCTAATTTCAAGAGAGAGACCTTGATCAACAAAATCTCAGCTTTTGAGATTTGAAGATTAAAGACAGAACCAAAGAGTGAGACAACCTTCAAAGAAACAGTTCATGGTAAGAAATCTACAAACACTTATGGTAATTTTGATGATGATGAAGAAGAGAAAACACTAGATGATTTCATTGCTATGATTTCCAAAAGAGAAAAGAAAGGAAAAGGGAAATATGAAGTTCAATTACCATTTAAGTGCTTTTCATGTAATAAGATCAGTCACTTTTCATCTAAGTGTCCTACTACAGCTAGAAAGTTTAAAAAGGATTACAAGCCTAAGTACTCTAAGGAATGTTACTATGCTGGAGATGGAGTTTCAGATGATGAATCAGGTGAAGAAGAAATTGCATTCATTGCTATTGTAGAAAAAATGAATAACAAGACAAATCACAAAGATAATAAAAAGGGACAAGAGCTAGCATTGATTTCACAAGCTGACATAAGAACAGATTGGATTATAGATAGTGGTTGTTCAAATCACATGATAGGTGATAAAGATAGATTTGTTCATTTGGAAAAATACAATGGTGGTATGGTTAGATTTGGAGAAAACACTCCTAAACCAATAGTTGGTAGAGGAGCCATCACCTTGGATGGAAAGAATAGTACTGATGATGTTCTATATGTTGATGGTTTGAAACAGAACCTTCTCAGTGTTGGACAGTTACTTGGAAAAGGCTATCTGTTGGAGTTTAAAGATGAAAAATTCATCATTAAAAACAAGGATGGTGTTATGATTGCATCAGGCTCAAAGATAAGAGGTAATGTTTTTCAACTCAATTCAGAAGCAAGTTGTTTTGTTGCTAAAGTTGATGAGAGTTGGTTGTTGCATAAAAGACTATGTCATATCAATTTTGATAACATAGTAAAGATAAACAATGTAAAGGCAATAAGAGATCTACCTAGCATAGCAAAGCCAGTTGATACTATATGCAGAGAATGTGTAATGGGAAAGCATGTGAGAAATTCATTCAGGAGCAAGAACAATTCAGCAGAGAACAAGTTGGATATGATTCACACAGACCTATGTGGTCCAACTCAAACAAGATTATACTATGGTGAAAGGTATTTCATTTTATTTTTTGATGATTATACTAAGATGATGTGGGTTGCATTCTTGAAAGATAAGTCAGAAGCATTTGAGAAGTTCAAAATATTCAAAGCTAAGGTTGAGAATGAATCTGGACTGAAGATAAAATGTTAAAGATCAGATAGAGGAGGAGAATTCACCTCTGATAGATTCTATGAGTACTGTGAAGAACATGGCATAAAGAGACAATTAAGTGCACCTAGAACTGCTCAGCAAAATGGAATTGTAGAGAGAAAGAATAGGATCATCCTTGATACAATGCACACCATCATGATTGAAGGAAAAGTTGCACACACCTATTGGAGAGATGTGGTCAATACAATATTCTACACCATCAATAGAATTCAATTAAGGCCAAGCACTGACAAAACACCATATGAGCTATGGTTTGGTAATGTTCCTATAGTAAAATACTTTAGAATCTTTGGAAGAAAGTGCTACACCAAGAGGGAAGAAGCAGTAGGAAAGTTTGATGCAAGAAGTGATAAAGGTATTTTCCTTGGTCACTCTACTAAAAGTAAAGATTATAGATGTTTCAATTTAAGATTGAAAAAGATCATTGAAAGTGCTCATGTTAAGATTGATGAAAATTTTATGGTTCAAGAAAGATATCATGATTACTCACCCATGATTAAAGAAGAACCCAGACCCTCCACTAGTGAGATAGTCATTGAAGAAATGTTTGACAGTATTGAGGTGTTATTTGATGACCCTGAGACAAGTGAAGAAGAAACTCCTAAGGCTGATGAGTCAGCATCACCCAAAGTTCCAAAGTTTACATCTAGAAATCATTCCAAGAAAGACATCATTGGAGATCAGAGTGGCAAAGTCTTAACAAGGTCACAAGCAAAGAACTTAGCTAGCAGTGAAGTGGTATGTTTACTATCTCATATTGAACCTTTAAGTGTTGAAGATGCATGTATTGATTCAGATTGGCATGATGCTATGAAAGAAGAGCTTGATTAGATTGTTAAGAATGACACTTGGGAACTGGTTCCAAGACCTAGTGATAAGAATGTGATTGGAACAAAGTGGATATTTAGAAACAAGATGAATGAAGATGGTACAGTAGTAAGAAACAAAGCAAGGTTAGTATGTAAGGGATATGCGCAAAGAGAAGGCATTGATTATTCAGACACATTTGCACTTGTGAGAAGATTAGAAGCTATTAAGTTGTTTCTAGCTTCTACTACAGTCAAAAACTTCAAATTATATCAGATGGATGTCAAGTCAGCATTCCTGAATGGAGATTTGAAAGAAGAAGTATACATTGAGCAGCCATAAGGATTCACCTTATCAGACATACCTGATATGGTATGCAAATTGAAGAAGGCCCTCTATGGACTTAAGCAAGCCCCTAGAGCATGGTATGAAAGACTAGATGGATATCTAACAAAGATTGTATTCAAGAAAGGAGTAGCAGATTGTAATCTATTCATTAGAGAGACATTTGAAGGTCTACTACTTGTAGCTATATTTGTTGATGACATTATCTTCGGAGGTAATGACAAACTAAGTGCACAATTTGCCAAAGAAATACAGAATGAGTTTGAGATGAGTATGATTGGTCCTATCAAATACTTTTTAGGACTAAATATGCAGCAGATAAAAAAAGGAATTTTTATTAATCAATCCATATATGTCAAAGAGATACTGAAGAAATTCAAGATGGATGATTGCAAGCCAGTAGGAACACCTATGATCACTGGATGCAAGCTTACAAAAGAAGATGACTCACCAGTAGTAGATATAACATTGTATATGTCTATAATTGGTAAACTTATATATCTTACTCAGACTAGACCTCATATTTCCAATGCAGTTGGCATAGTTGGAAGATTTGCAGCAGAACCTAAGCAAAGTCACCTCATGGCAATAAAGATAATATTTAGATACTTGTAGGGCACTATAGATTATGGTCTATGGTGTCCTAATTTAGAAAATGTTGACTTTCATGTGTACACTGATATAGATTGGGCAGGATGTGTTGATGACAGAAAGAGTACATCAGGTGAAGCAGTGTTTCTTGGTGATAGACTTGTCACCTAGACAAGCAAGAAACAAAATTATATTTCTCAGTCAATAGTAGAAGCGGAGTTTGTTGCAGTAGCCTTGAATTGTTCTACAATTGTTTGGATCAAACAGATGATAAATGATTTTGGAATTCAGATTCATTATCCTATTGTTATTCACTATGATAACACTAGCACTATCACTATGTCGAAGAACCCTGTGATGCATGCAAAGACAAAGCACATTGAGATCAAGTATCACTTCCTAAGAGAGAAAGTGACAGAGAAAGAAGTCAAGTTGGACTATGTGAGCACTAAAGATCAGTTGGCAGATATATTCACAAAGCCCTTGCCTAAGGATACTTTTGAGTATCTCAGGGAGAATTTGGAAGTAATTCCCTTCCCTGATTCTACTTAGAAGAAAGAAGGAAAGGCATCAGTCCTCAGGGACTGATGGAAGGTTGACTACTCTACCTCAGGAGTAATACCGGTGCTTAAAATGAATGGCCCCATTTGCAATTGATGTCAAAGGGAGTGTAATATACTGAGTAATGAAAAAAAAAAGTAAAAAGGAGGAGTAATATACGAAGGGGGAGCAACATTCAGTTATGATAGCAGTTTAGTTGAGGAAATGGAGAATATTGGAAAATATTGCAGCACATGGAGGATTCATCTTTGGGGGAGTTTTGAAGAAGAAATGGAGAATGTTATAAAATAAATGTTCATTTGGGTTGGTGGTGGTTTTTCATTCCACATGTTGCCATCAATGCCAAAGGGGGAGATTGTTGGAGACTTGCCAGCAGGCCAGTACTTACTGTATGTTTGTCATTGATGACAATATATGGAAAGTAGCATGCGTGGAAGTCTTATGCAGTAAGCTTTCAATATATGTAGCATGGACATGATATCAACATGATATCATGAGCGTAGAGGTTAACTGTTAGTACAGATAGTTATATAGCAGCTTATGTTAGCAGTGTTCCTGACAAAGTAATAAACAATATTCTATGTATGGTTGTCCATACAGTTATCATGGAGCCTTGCACACTTGGATATATGTTGAAGACATGTTAGTGATGTTTTAGTTATGGACACATAGTTTGATAATCAATATAAGTGAAGTTATGCAGTTACTATTCGCCAGTAGTAGTTTCTTGTGTTAATTCAGAAGAACCGACATAGATTTTATTGGTTTTGGAGTTGCACCTATCCTGTGGGTATGCACCCTTGGATTTAAGCTTAGAGGAGACTTATTGATGTTCGGTTAAGAGCACATGAAGTAATTCACCTTTAGAAGAAAGATCTAGTTGTTTTGGTAGAGCCAACAATGTGTAGCGTGTGTCTACAATTATCTTATTGGACAGGTCCCAGAATGTGTTGCGTGCATAGTAGAGCTGACAAAATGTTTATCAAAGTTTGTTATGGTTTCTCTAATATGATTTCAAGGTTGTTCTAATAGGCTGACTTGATTATATCATTTAGAGGAAAGATATTTATAAGCAGTCATTTGTGATTGCTTGAGTGTGGTTCATAGTTGATTAAGCAGAGCAGAGCAGAGTGTGCGAAGTGTTGAGCCATTAGAAGAAGGTCAATGTGACCAAGTAAAGTATTTTTTATATACATTGGAATTGATTGAGGCAATAGGTCAAAGCATAGTTCACCAAGATCCAGATATAGTGTGTATCTATTAAACAGAAGGTTGTAGCCTTCACCCCTTTGAGTAGTGTGCTCTAAGATAGTGCATCCTCTCCCCTAACAGGGACAATTGTAAAAGACTCCTAACAAGGTCTGACCCTTGAATAGGTCTACTATACTAAATATATTGCAAAGAAACTCCTAACAGGGTTAAGGATATTCTAACAAGGATCATAATACACTAGTTCAGAATATTAGTGGGTGTCAATTCCCACTGGGGTTTTCACCTATTTGGGTTTCCCCGTAACCAAAATATTGGTGTTGTGTTCATGTGTTCTTTCATTATTTTTATGCTTTATTTTTAAGTATACTTAATTGGATAAAGAATTTAATCTTGTAGATAACTAATTCACCCCTCCCCCCTCACAGTTATCTCTTGGGACTATTCCTAACACCATCTTTGTCGATGCCTCCACCACAGACTGCTTCTGCATAGGTTCCTAGTTCAGAGCCTCCGATAGTTTCACCAGAGGTTTGAGGTTTATAGTAAGATGTCTTTGAAATTAGATAGGAGATGAGGCAGCTTAGTTCTATGATGGAGGCCTTTATGGCAGTGCTAAGTCAGCATGGGTTACAATCAAGTTCAAGTTGTCCTCCTGATAGTGCTCCTGGTCCCGATGGTGATGGTGCTGGCAGTTCAGCCAGTTGATTTATGATTTGAGATGATTCATTTTATTCTTCCATTGATGTATATGATCTCATTTATTTGTTATATCGAGACATTGGACTCTATTATATATTTTGGATTAGTGGATGTTGTTTTATGTTTGATACTCTGATACTTTGACAGACTTTGATTTCTAGATGTTGCTTTATATGATAATTCCATAGACTCTGATACTTTGTTGATGTTTTGATGATGATAGCATAGACGTTGATACTCATTTTGATAGATTTACTTTATATGATGTCATGATGTGTTGGGTCTCCATTTTTCAGGTGTTTTACTATGATATGCAGATCTAGATGATTCTATCTCCTATATGCTTTGTTTTATGCTTTTTAAATGCAATTTTTTTTTTGATATGGATGCACATGTTCGATTGATGCTTAAATGGTTGTCTTATGTATGGTATACAATAGGTGAATGGATGCAATATGACTTTAATGATATGATTTATAATTACTACTATGATTATGGTTTTATGGATGCAAATGTTAGATGGATATTTAATGAATAATGCAATGTATAAAGTTATTTTGATAAAATGGATATATGTAATGCAATAAATGATATGGATTTAATGTTATATGTGATGCAAAATGAAATGATTCTATATGATGTGATGTATAATGAGTATGGATATTATAATGATTCTAAACATTACATGATGTGAATGATTATGCAAAGTGATGCAATGATGATGAAATTGAATGTCCTAGACTTTGTTATGATGCAAGGTGTATGAAATGACCTTAATGATATGTACGTATTGATGATTTTGTATTGTGGAATGAAATGCGATGATTATGAACTAATGAATGCAATGGTTAATGCACTTTAATCAATTTAATATGAATGATTCCTTTCACCAAGAATGCACACTAATGAAATGAAACTTTAATGGATGCAACCTAATGAATTTAATAATGTATTTAACATGAATGCATGTATGCAATCTAATCCAATTAACATTTTTCAATTATACTAAATGATATATGCCACCTAATGCAAATGTTTTAATGCAACTTAATGAATCTAATGATTTTAATGAAAATGATTAATGCAATGATCTAAATATAACTGATTTAATGTAACTTAATGAACCTAATGAGTTAATGTAAATGATTGCAAGATAAAATGAATCTAATGAATGCAAGTGAACTAATGAAATGCATCTTTTTTTTTAATTTTGGATTTCCAACACACTCAATCATATATAGTTTTTGATGATCCTTTGGTTTTTTATTTGACTACACCCTTCTTTTCAATTTTTCCTCTTGCAATTTAAAGATAAGAAAATAAAAATACATTAAATGCATTTAATCTAGGATGTGTGCAAATAAATGTCACCATTAAAAAATGGGGAGCTTATATTCATCATTGAGAAGTTTTTGGAATTCCCATTTTAGTACAACCATCACCAGTTCAACCATGATGATATAAATACTTTTGCACCTCTTTTGTTTCTTTCCCATATCTTTTGGTACGACTATCACTGATTGAAGTCAATCATGAGAATGCGAATACTGATTTTTTTAGATTCTATGTTGCAAGTGGATTTTAGTATTATGATATTGAACATCAAAATATCCAAGGTCTCCTTTTGCGTAAACAAACAAAGATCTCAGTTTTATCCTATGTACAAGTCCTCAATGATTCTTTGGTGATCACGTCCTTACACAAATAATACATGCTTTAGAATTTTGATCTTAAGATAGTCATTCAAAAATCAATAAAATATCATGCTTTCATCATAGCTTGTCTCGTTTAAAAAACTTTCATTGATTTGCTAGAAAGATATGACTTCATCAATCAAGTCAACACTTAGGAAATTTTGCAATGTTTTTCAAATCCATATTTCAAGTATAGTTCTATCCATTTCATAATTTTTGATCCTAATAAAGATAAGGTCATGTAAGATCTTGGATCAAAATTTTCATTGGGTTTACTTTGGATTAGAATTTGGATCATTTCACTTGTGTTTTTGATGAATTGATTCAATGATTGATTGAATTTTTCTTTTGATGAATCCTTTCTCCTTTAGAGTATATTTTCCCCAGTTTGATATGATTTCAACGTTGGACTTAGGACAATTTGTAGATTAGGTGACCAAAATCTTTAGGTACTTGCAAATGCAACTGTGGGGTTTTATTATGCAATATATACAAATGTTGGTGAATGCAATATTTACAAGGATGACTGCTAGGAATGTGATTGACTTGGACTTTCAATGGCACCTATTTACCAGGTTTTCACCGATTGAATGGATCTTCCTTTCTTTTTCTATTTTTAAAGTTTTTTCTTTTCTTTTTTGCTACCAAGGCACCTATTTGCTAGGTTTTCACCAAGATACTTTTTATCTTTTCTGATTTTTTTCTATTTTTCTCTTTTTTCATTTTTTTTCTTTTCATATCATCAAGGCACCTATTTTCTATGTTTTCACAAAGACAACATATTTTTGAGGATCATATATGAATGTTTTTGGATTTCTTCATCCTCAATTTTCCACTATTTTTGATCTTTTCTGCATTTCTGATTTGTTTGCTCTTCTCTATTTTTCCATGTTTTTGGAATTTTCAAGATCTCTTTTGACTATATACAATAAATATGATGCTTTCCATCTGATTTTTTGATACTCTTTTTCTTTATACTCTTTCATCTGCTTCATGTGTAGAACCTCTTTAGGTGAATGCTATTGATAGGTTCTTGTAGCTCTTCTCCATCACAATCAACTAACTTATAGGAACCTATCCCAAAAGACGAAGTGATCACAAAAGGTCCTAACCAATTTGCTTCCCATTTTCCTTTCTTTTCCCTTTCTTCTTGATTCTTTGGATTCTCTCACAAAATTAAGTCACCTAGTTGAAATGTTCTTCACTTGATGTGCTTGTTATAAGTCTTTGACATTCGGTTTTGATATACTTTCAAGTGATCAAATGCTTGTTGTTGTTTCTCATCTAGCAGTTCTAGTTCATGCAACCTAACAACTCTATAATCTTCCTCACTTATCAAACCATGTAGAGATACTCTTAAGGATGGAATTTCTACCTCCAAAGGTAAAACTGCTTCTCTTCCAAAGACTAAGGAAAATGGTGTAGCTCCTATTGGCGTTTTGATACTTGTCCTATAAGCCCATAAGGTTGGGTTTATTTTTATATGCCAATATCTACCTAAATTATCCATAGTTCTGTTTAATATCTTCAAGATGTTTTTGTTCATTTCTTCAGATTTCCCATTACCTTCAAGGTAATATATTAAAGATGATGAGTGATGGATCATTTGAAACTTTCTTCATAGCTCTTTTAAATCCCTATTTTTAAAGTGCTTGACATTATATGTTATGATGGCATGAGGTACACCATATCTACATATTATGTGGTTTAGGATAAACAAGGATATTTGCTTTCCTTTCACAGTTAATAAGGGTATAGCTTCCACCCATTTGGTAAAGTACTCCATTACCATGATAATTAATTTATGACCACTTGAAGATGGTAGATAAATCATTCCTATTAAGTCTAGACCCCATTAATAAAATGGCCAAGGTGTCGTCATAGGATGAATCTCTTGTGTGGGCACATGTATCAAGTTTCCATGATGTTGACACTTTCTACAAGTCTTAGCAAAGTGACAAGCATCTCTTTCCATCATAGGCCAAAAATATCCTATCCTAAGAATTTTCTTAGATAAGGTTAAACCATTCGAATGTGACCCACAAATCCCTTCGTGAATTTATCGTAAGGCTATATCTGATTCCTATTTCTCTAGACATCTAAGAAGCATTCCATCTAGAATCTTACGATACAATGTGTCATATATTAAGGTATAACGAGTGGCTTGTCAGATAAAGCTTTTCTTTTGGTTCCTAGTTTGGTCCATGGGTAAGATTCGGTCTTTTAAGTGTAAATAGGTCCATACGAAGGTGATTCATGTCTGTTTAGCAAAAAAATAGTATGAGGATGGGTAGGGTCAAATGCGGGTCACTCAACTTCTTCTACCAGTAATTCATATCTGGTGCTTTGATCTAGAATTTGGAGAAGTGATGCCAAAGTAGCCATTGCATCTACTGCTTTATTCTTCTCTCTTTGTACTTGCTCAAATGTGATGAGAGTGAAGTATTTCTTGAGATTTTCAACCATGTTTTTTTAAGGTACCATCTTGTCATCTTTTTTCTGATATTCATCATTAATTTGATTAATGAATAATTGTGAGTCTCCATAGACTTGTAGTTCTGTCACTTTCCACCTTAATGCCAGTTTGATTCCAATGACCAATGCTTCATACTCTACTATATTATTTGTGCATGGGAATAGAAACTTGTATGATTTAGGAATTGTAGATCCTAGAGGAGTAATCAAAAGTATGCCTACTCCTAATCCATGTTGTCTATAGGAACCATCAAAATATAGTTGCCATGTTTTTGCTTCAACATTCACAATTTCAGAATTTGGAAATTCCACTTGTATTGGGTGGTCATCTTGAAATGGTGATTCTGCTAACTGATCAGCTATGACTTGGCCCTCGATAGACTTTCAATCCACATATTCTATGTTGAATTCACTTAGTACCATGACCCATTTAGCTAGTCTTCCATTTAATGTTGTTTTGCTAAGAAGATATTTCAAGGGATCTATCTTTGCAATGAGTCGAATCTTTTGAGACAACATATAGTGGCATAATTTTTGGGAAGAAAAAACTATGGCCAAACATTCTCTTTCGATGAAGGTGTAGTTTAAATCATATTTTACCAAAGTTTTTCTTATATAGTATATCGCCTTTTCTTTTCCTGATTCATCTTCTTGTGCCAAGAGTGCCCCTAGTGAATGCTCGATTGCTAAAATGTATAGGATCAAAGGCTTGCCTCTTATAGGTGGCATCAAAGTTGGAGGGTTCATTATATATTTCTTCAACAAGTTGAAGGCTTCTTCACATTTCTCATCCCATTTGAAAACTATGTCCTTATGAAGGAGTTGAGTAAAAGTATGGCACTTTTCTGCCAATTGAGAGATGAATCTTCCTATTGATTGGATCCTACCTTGAAGAGATCTCATCTGACTTATGTTTCTAGGTGCTTCCATTTCCATGATGGCTTTTACTTTGGTGGCATCTATCTCTATTCCTTTTACTGAAACAATGTACCCTAGTAGCTTTCCTAATTGAACGCCAAATGCACACTTCTTCGGATTTAGCCTTACTTTGAATTGCTCCAATCTTTCAAAAAAAACTTCTAAAATGGGTAGATGTTCTTCTCTTGAGTGAGATTTAGCTAATATGTCATCTACATAGTCCTCCATGAATTTGTGCATCATGTCATGAAATATTGTTGTCATGGCTCTTTGATAGGTCGCTTCGATATTCTTTAGACCAAAGGGCATAACATTCCAACAGAATGTCCCCCATTTGCATGTAAATACTATCTTATCTTGATCTTTGGGTGCTATCTTAATGGAATCTATGATGGCATCTATGCTTGGTAATGGAATGTCATCTTTAGGACATGCAAGATTGAGATCCCTAAAATCTATGCAAATTTTGATGGACTTGTCTACTTTTGAAACTGGTACAATGTTTGAAATCCATTGGGCATAATCAATGGCTCTTATAAACCCAAATTTCAGCAATTTTTCCAACTCCACTTTGACAAGTAAAGCTATGTGTGGATGCATCTTTCTCAAATTTTTCTTTACAGGTCTTACTCCTTCTTTTATGTTCAAGTGGTGCATGATTAAATTTGGATCCAATCCTAGCATATCATCATAGGACCATGCAAAATTGATTTTATTTTCTTTGAAAAAATTGATGAACTCTTTTCTTTCCTCACTAGATAAAGATGCTACTAAGTGTATGATCCTTGGTTCTAATTTTGATCCAATATTCACCTTTTCTATTGGTTTGATCAAGATAGGATATATTTCCTCATAGTGCTTAGGTAAAGAATCCAAAATCCCTTCCTTAGGTGCCTCTATTGGGTTTTCACCTTTGGAATCATTCTTTATTTCTTTCTTTTTTTGATCTAATGTTGCCACAATGTGGTTTTCAACATTAGATCCTTTCCATTTTTTATTTTTTTTATTTCTTTCATTTTTTATTGAATTGAGAGTTTGGATACCTTCCTTTGTCACTTCTTCCTGATATTCTATGGTAAAATAAGGTTCAACCACATTTAGGTATTGGGAAACCATGTTTTCATTCAAAAAGGTAGGAAGTATGGTAGGTTCAATGGAATCCCATTCGATTAATTCTGGATAGATAAGGGTCAAGGGATCAATGTTTTGGCTTGGTTCAATGGGGTTTAAGGACATGACTTCATTTGAAGGTTCAAACATTGTATCACTTAAATCTATGACATGTGCTTCTTCTAGATGTTCTAAAGAACTAGGATCAAAATCCTCCTCACTAGAATCCTTTAAGGTTTCTATTGGGTAAAAGTCTCGTGGATTAAATCTAAAATTTGATTATTCCATAGCAAGTCTCCATGATGGTATGTAGGTTTCTCCTACCCATTGATTTATTTCAATTTCTTGAACTTGGATATTTTCTAGGACCACTTGACTTGAACTAGAGGCTTGATTCTGATTTGTTTCTTCAAGAGTCTTCGAAACATGACTCACTTGACAATGAGTCTCATTCCCAATTGTTAGAATCCTCATCACTATGTGATTCTAATTGTAAAATTTGATCATAGATCTTAGGATAGTTCTTTTGAGTGTACTCTTATTCTAGTTACCCTAATCCTATATTTTCCTTGCTATCTCTCCATGTCATTTCAATGGGTTCAATAAGTCCTTCGTTTCTTCTTCCCAAAGGTCTTTGTCCTTTGTATCTCATTTTTTGCATTATTTGAAATCCTCTCCCTTATATATGTGTGGGAATGCTTACATTTTGGATGCATTTTTCATGAGTATTTGATTCCTCATCTTTATAAAGCCAATTTAGGATTTCATTGTCTTCTTCCTCCATGAATGAGGATGTATTTTCTCTCACAAAGTGATCATTATATTTATGAGGTAAATTGGATGGTTTACTGTATGATTTAGGAGATAGGGGAAAATCCATCATGCATAAAAATTATACACCTATTCCTTTTTTCTTGATTTGACATTGTTTCTCAAAGTTTTTCATCATATGGTCCTATTATACACTAAGTTTGTGCCCTTGTCTCAAGCTCTCATAGTCTTGATAACTCAGTATAACATGGGAATCATCTCCAGGTTGTGGGACCTGTGCTAACTGAGATGAGACCTCCAGGTTCTAGGTTGGTTCCTCTTGGATAATCACCTTAATTTTCTTCTTGACATGAAAAGTAAAACTTTTGAGGGAAAGGGATAGAAGGAATGCTTGTAAAGGGAAGTGACTTGAAGCAAACTACCTACTAGGTGATGCACCGAAACTAGGGTTTGGATCTCAATATGTAGGATGAAATCAATGAGAGACTTAGGTCTAGTAGGTCACAACTTACTGAATAGGCTTGCATAAATATTTCATAGGAGGCGTCTGCAAACAAAGAGGGTATTCAAGGAAAGAAAGAGATTCTTTCACAAATAATGACACTCCTTGGGGTAGACAAAAATCTATGACCTGCAAAAAAACATTCACCTCTGCAACTAGGTATAGGAATGAGACAAGATTTTTAAGGGGTTGTAGTACACCCACAAAAGCATTCACATCAAATCATTCACAATAATACACATGAATTGCAGAAAGAAAGAAGGATCAAGAACCCTAAGATATCACTGAGAAGCATGTAAATATTGAATTCATTAAGAAATAACTCACACAAGAAGGCATAGGGACATGAAGAATGTCACAAAAACACCTTCAATATCTGAATTATCAATGGGAGATTACAAAATGTAGAAAACTAGAGGACAGAAAAATGTCTCAAATGGCCTTCTAAGAAAAGATATTTTTTTCTCTTTACAAAATGTGAACTCTCTAACCTCTGAGCACTAAGGCTCCAAAAATACAATATATACATCTCCTGCACGCAGGCAGGAGAAAAACCTAACTAGGGTTATGTGATTTTACAATAAAATAGAAAACCCTAATTGCCTATCAAATCTGATCATAAAAATATCTCTACAACATCAAGGCCTATCAGATATGTGTTTACATGACCATCTCTGTACTATAATTGCCTACAGACAAGAAACCTAGATCTATCTACCCACCTGCAACTCCACTAAGCCATGAAGGCTCACAAATCTGATCCTGAAGATATTTGGGTTTAAAAGATTAACTTTGCAAAGGTGGTGCCAAGCTCATTAAAGCTTCAACATGACATGGTACTCTATGAAATCTGTGGCATCGATGATCAGATTGTCTATTATTATCTTTCCAACCTCCACTATCTTGAAGAATTAAATTCTAGCTACACAAATTATCATGCATGGCTACAAAATGCAAACCCTAGCCAAAAACCTTGCAAAAAAATATTTAAATTTGAATATAACAACTAGCAGGTTGAATTCTAAAACTTGACTGTCGATGAATAACCTTCCTGGTAGATGAACGGCCTAGACGCACCTTTAAAATAGTTTAAAACCCTTTTGACAAGTCAACTACCACCATGGAAGTCAACAACCAATCATAAGTAAGCAAGTCAGCGTCTTTGATAGACATGAACCCACGATCCTGAGAAGCACCATCGAATGGCTGTCACTATACCATTGAGATTAACGATCGAGCGCTTTGGATCTGCGGTATAATGATAGCCATGAGATCTGATCATGTTTTAACCCCTTTAGAAACCCCAAACCCCATGGGCCCATTGACATCGGCCACGTTGCATTTTCCTATTCACCATGAACACCTCATCAGCAAACACCTTGGCACTGCCCTAACATCAGACCAACTAAGAATAAGATTCCAATCGGACAGCCAGTCGCATGATCACATGAGCTCAAGAGATTCCATGTGATCATGTGACCACCGTAGATGTTCTTCTTCTGACACATTAGATCCACCATGGAAAAGCCTCATCATCACTCAAAAACAAATTAGAACATGGCAAATCAGCACACCTAGCAACACGGTCCCATAGACTCTCTCTTAACACTTGGAAAAATTGACGGTCAGCGTATGATTGCATAGCCTCAAAAGATTCATTCAGAACATGCACTGGCCATTAGATCTTGATCCCTCTGACATCTTTGTCGATACTCTAACATGGCCCCACTGCAACATCCAAGTCATCGTTATGTGGACCAATGAGAAATGAGCACGTCATCATCCGAGGATCCACCTGCAAGGCTCTGACAATAAAGCAAGATCGACGGTCATCTGAAGATCACATGCTTTGACAATGGCCTATGTGAAGATACACCAGTAGTTAGATCTTCCTAAATAGGACCCCTCTGACACATTACCCTGATACCAAATCTACAGCTAGTCTCATCTCCTTATGACCCTGGAATATTCCTTTAGATTATACGACAACCGTCCAATGCAGAATCTTACCACTGCCTATAGAACTAACCCCACTTTTACCTTGCGATTCAATGAACAAAGGCATTCTCATGTTTGCTTAATGCTTTGATGAACAGTGGTTAAGTCAAAGGAATACGCGAACAAAGGGATTTCACTAATTCGTTGAATCATGCATAAACTCAGGGTTACAATAAGCAAATGCTCGAGTAAAGGAAGTTAACTATTTCACTCGGTCGCTAACTATTAAGGACTTAACCACCTAGATTAAGAGGTTACGGGAACCACTACAGCCACGTAGTCAGGGAATGAAAGGTCCAACCCCCTGGGGATTAGGAGAACCTATGATTGAAAGGAAAGAATTACACACATGGGAAATTTGGGGACTTCAATTGCTAATAAAGGTAACGACCAAATAGAATGAAGGCTAGGGTTTGTAGGGTTTATTTGACATAATGGTTACTTTTATGAATTTTTAGACTGTAGACCAGGGAGTAAAATGAATTGCAAAGGCCAGGAAACAAGACCTAAAGTCATGAAATTTTAGGGGTGCTTGGCAAGGTAAATACAGAGACTTCTGGATGGATTTTAGCCAAAATTGCATGGAAGGAAAATTAGGGTAACATTTTGGCAATATTTGCTGGATGTCAACCTGCTAGACATGGAAAACCAGTGGCCTTAAAGCAATCCATTAGGCATGGGGTCATCATTTGAGCACAAAACCTTGATAGAGGGACAAAACTAGAACCAGAGGGACAAACCTGTGCACAGGCACTTCTTAAAAAGTAGGAAACTAACATAGAAAATAGGGAAAGGAAACAAAACATACCTAACCTAAACTAACCAGTACATAACACCAGTCAGACAAAACCATTTACTGTTTGTGAAAAAGAACTTCCCATCCTTCTCAGATTACAATGATCCACATGCTCTTGGAAAGCTACTAAAAGATAAATATAGGATATATGCAAAATCACCTGCTTGACAAGGGTTTGATTGATATGGATTTTACTCACTTGGTCAAGCTGATTGTAAGCACCATCATTTTGAGGAGGAACAACAAGCAGCAATAAGACCTTACTTACTTGGTCAATGGGGACAACAAGCTGATTTGTTTCATTCTCACCCTCAGCTTCTGGTGGAATATCATGTTGGGATGCTGGCATAATTTGTACTCCTTTGATAACCTCCATCGTGGCCAAATACCTGATAGGGAAACCATGAGAGATGTTGGACTTGGAGCTCTCCTTGATAAAATCAAGCTCCTAAGAGATTATTTTAGTCTGATTGATCTCCTCCTTATGCCAACTGGAAATAATTATCTCCTGTAGCTTGTAGGTGTTCTCTGGAAGTGTGGGCTTGTCATCAAGATGCAGACAAAAATGTTCCATCTTGTCCCAAAATTGATCTTCTTCTTCTTCTTCTAGATTCTCTTGTAGGATAAGTATACCATTGTTAGCACAATTATCATGATTTACTGAGAACTCATTTGTCTTAACTTGTTTAGAGAGAGCCTCCTTTAGATCAGTGATCTTCTGTTCAATGCTCTCCTTTTCTTCCTCTAGTTGAGAACATTTCTCCATTTGCGTCTGATGGATTCTTTTATATGTTTCAATTGTAGAAGCTAGGAATCTTATATTTTGCTTGAGATCCTATAGCTCTCTCTCATGAAACTCCTCATGAGCTCTCTTCTCCTTTTCTTTCTCGATCTGAAATTTGTTTCCTCTATCAAACATGGCTTCTATCAAAACCTTTTGGTCTTGAACCACCTTTTCACAATTATTCTTATGAACCTCCAACTCTTCATAGGCATCTTTTTGAGCTGCTAACATTCTTTGGAAATCTTCTTCTTTTTCAGCTATAACAGCACTAACCTTAATCAAGTTTTCCTTGTAAACTTTGTTCAGCGTTGCTAGATCACTTGCAAGGGTTGCTTGATTTTTTAGCTGTCCTGCAATGATTTCTTCACACTACTTCCATCTAGCATCAAACTGCTCCTTTTCTTGTGTCCGCATATTCCTTTTTTGTGTTTCCAACACCTCCTCATAGTAACTCTTTTGTGCTTCCAACCCTTCAGTGAGCTTGGCCTCATTCCTCTTGTATTGCTCTGCCAGGTACCTCCTATAACCTTGATCCTGCTGATCCAAAGCTTGTTGTTGTTGGATTTGGGCACAATGAGCATGCTCTTTCAAAGAAAGAATCTCCTATTGAGGTTGCTGGTATGTGTATTGATGCTGCCATGATACTGGAAGTTGGGTGGGTAGGTAAGCATGAGGTGTATGTTGCTTTGTTGCTGCAACTAGGTAGTCCTTCATGAAATCAGAAGTACTTGTATCCTGGTAAAGCTGACCTCCATGAAATGAAGGGATGTCATCATGAAAAGAAGGATGGTAGTCCATTTTAGGTACTGAATCTCTTTGAAACCAGTGGATGTGAATTCAAAGTCACCAGATATGCAAAACAATGACCTCTCAAAGGTCTGCAACCTACTGGAAGCATATTAGAACTAGCAAGAATTATGAAAACTATGAACTCTTGGTCCCACCGGGCATGCCAGAATTGTTATACACTAAGTTTATGCCCTCGTCTCAAGCTCTCATAGTCTTGATAACTTAGTATAACATGGGAATCATCTCCAAGTTGTGGGACCTCTGCTAACTGAGATGAGACCTCCAGGTTCTAGGTTGGTTCCTCTTGGATAATCACCTTAATTTGCTTCTTGACATGAAAAGTAAAACTTTTGAGGGAAAGGGATAGAAGGAATGCTTGGAAAGGGAAATGAATGGAAGCAAACTACCTACTAGGTGATGCACCGAAACTAGGGTTTGGATCTCAGTATGTAGGATGAAATCAATGAGAGACTTGGGTCTAGTAGGTCACAACTTACTCAATAGGCTTGCATAAATATTTCATAGGAAGGGCCTGCAAAAAAAGAGGGTATTCAAGGAAAGAAAGAGATTATTTCACAAATAATGACACTCCTTGGGGTAGACAAAAATCTATGACTTGCAAAAAAACATTCACCTCTGCAACTAGGTATAGGAATGAGACAAGATTTTTAAGGGGTTGTAGTACACCCAAAAAAGCATTCACATCAAATCATTCACAATAATACACATGAATTGCAGAAAGAAAGAAGGATCAAGAACCCTAAGATATCACTGAGAAGCATGTAAATATTGAATTCATTAAGAAATAACTCACACAAGAAGGCATAGGGACATGAAGAATGTCACAAAAACACCTTCAATATTTGAATTATCAATGGGAGGTTACAAAATGTAGAAAACTAGAGGACAAAAAAATGTCTCAGATGGCCTTCTAAGAAAAGATATTTTTTTCTCTTTACAAAATGTGAACTCTCTAATCTCTGAGCACTAAGGCTCCAAAAATACAATATATACATCTCCTGCATGCAGGCAGGAGAAAAACCTAACTAGGGTTACGTGATTTTACAATAAAATAGCAAACCCTAACTGCCTATCAAATTTGATCATAAAAATATCTCTGCAGCATCAAGGCCTATCAGATATGTGTTTACGTGCCCATCTATGTACTATAATTTCCTACAGATAATTAACCTGGATCTATCTACCCACCTGCAACTCCACTAAGCCATGAAGGCTCACAAATTTGATCCTAAAGATATTTGGGTTTAAAAGATTAACTCTGCAAAGGTGGCACCAAGCTCATTAAAGCTTCAACATGACATGGTACTCTGTGAAATCTATGGTGTCGATGATCAAATTGTCTATTATTATCTTTCCAACCTCCACTATCCTGAAGAATTAAATTCTAGCTACCCAAATTGTCGTGCATGGCCACAAAATGCAAACCCTAGCCAAAAACCCTGCAGAGAAATATTTAAATTTGAATATAACATCTAATAGGTCAAATTTTAAAACTTGACTGTCGATGAAGAACCTTCCTGGTAGATGAATAGCCCAGATGCACCTTTAAAATAGTTTAAAACCCTTTTGACAAGTGAACCACCACCGTGGAAGTTAGCAACCAATCATAAGTGAGAAAGTCAGCATCTCCGACAGACATGGACCCATGATCCTAAGAAGCACCATCGGACGGCTATCCCTATACCACTGAGATTAACGATCAAGCACTTTGGATCCATAGTATAATGACAACTGCAAGATCTGATCATGTTTTAACCCCTTTAGAAACCCCGAACCCCATGGGCCCATTGACATCGACCATGTTGCATTTTCCTATTCACACTGATTGCCTCATCAGCAAACACCTCGGCACTACCCTAACATCAGACCCACTAAGAATAAGATTCCAATCGGACGGCCAGTCGTATGATCACATGAGCTCAGGAGATTCCATGCGATCATGCGACCACCATAGATCTTCTTCTTCTGACACATTAGATCCACCATGGAAAAGCCTCATCATCACTCAGCAACTAATTAGAACATGGCAAATTAGCACACCTGGCAACATGGTCCCATAGACTCTCTCTTAACACTTGGCAAAATTGATGGTCAGCGTATGATTGCATAGCCTCAAAAGATTCATTCAGAACATGCACTGGCCGTTAGATCTTAATCCCTCTAACATCTCTGTCGATACTTTGACATGGCCCCACTACAACATCCAAGTCATCATTATGTGGACCAATGAGAAACGAGCATGTCATCATCCAAGGATCCACCTGCAAGGCTCTGACAATAAAGCAAGATTGACGGTCATCTAAAGATCACATGCTCTGACAATGGCCTATGCAAAGATACGCCAGTTGTTAGATCTTCCTAACCAAAACCCCACTGACACATTACCCTGATACCAAATCTACAGCTAGTCTCATCTCCTTATGACCCTGGAATATTCCTTCAGATTATAGGACAACTGTTCGATGCAGAATCTTACCACTACTTGCAGAACTAACCCCACTTTGACCTGGTGATTTAGTGAACAAAGGCATCACTTAATTCTTTGATGAACTGTGGTTAAGTCAAATGAATATGTGAACAACGAGATTTCTCTAATTCGCTGAATCATGCATAAAATTAGGGTTACAATAAGTGAATGCCTGACTGAAGGAAGTTAACCATTTCACTAGGTCGCTAACTATTAAGGACTTAACCACCAAGATTAAGAGGTTACGTGAACCACTGTAGTTGCGTAGTTGGGGAATGAAAGGTCCAACCTACCGGGGATTAGGAGAACCTGCAATTGAAAGGAAATAATTATGCACATGGGAAATTCTGGGACTTAAGTTGCCGATAAAGGTAACGACTAAATAGAATGAAGGCTAGGGTTTGTAGGGTTTATTTGACATAATGGCTACTTTTATGAATTTTTAGATTGTAGACCAGGGAGTAAAATGAATTGTAGAGGCCAGGAAACAAGACCTAAAGTCATGAAATTTTAGGGGTGCTTGGCAAGGTAAATACAAAGACTCTAAGATGGATTTTAGCCAAAATTGCATGGAAGGAAAATTAGGGTAACAGGTCCATTTTATGATAATGAGCCTCCTTAGTGTATACTTGGACGGATCTAGCTTGGTCTTCTTTTTTCTTCTCAAGAACACTCTCCTCAATAACCTTCTCTTTCCCCTTTGTCAATGTAGTTAGGTTAGTTGGACTTTGGATGCTTTCAACAACAACTTCTTTTTCTTCTTTTTATTTTCCCTTTAAAGATGGAATATCCTTTGAGCTTTGACCTTACTCTATTATTTGAGGAATAGACCCTTCTACATTCTGTGGGACTAAGGAATCATTGATAGGCTTCATGTTGTTACAATATTGAAAGGGTTTTGAATCCCTGCTTACCATGATTTCTTTCCCTAGATAAGGGAATTAGAGACATTGGTGATAAGTCGAAGGCACGACCTACATTTCATGAATCCACGGTCTCCCTAGTAAAATATTATAAGTCAACTTTAGGTCCAAGACTTGGTAAATGGTTTCTTTCTACATGGGACCAACTCTAATAGGAAGTACTATGACACCCATAGAAGCTCTCTCTTCGTCATCATAGGATTTGATAGTTATTTTTTTCTTTGGGTCAATAGCCTCCTCATAAAATCCTAAGGCTTTCACCAAGTTAAGGGTACAAATATTCAAATCGTCCCCTCGATCAATAATGATTCTTTTTACCCTATGCTTATGAATGAGAACCTCTACCATCAATAAGGACTCTTTTTACCCTATGCTTATGAATGAGAACCTCTATATGCAAAGGAAAAATTTTGTGGGTGATTTAGCGAAATGTCATCTTGCTCTGAAAAAGATAAGCAATGAGGTGCAATAAGATGTCCCACCATATTTTGAAATTTGTCTAATCTCTACCAAGGCTTTCTCTAAAATCTCCTTGTGAGTTGGTGAGAGCTTTAGCAATTCTAAAATAGAGATTTGGGTAGGGGTACGTTGCAATTGGTCTACCAAATTATATTTTTTTAATGACGGAGATAAGGCTTGATTTGGTAAAACAATTCTTGGTGCATTTCCAGGTAGAGTGATTTTAGAGGCTTTCCCCCTAGTTACAACATTTAATGTTGCTTCTCTGGGATTTTCTTTTACAACAATAACATTTATCGTGCTTTCATCACCACTTAAAGCATTAATTGTGTTATCATAGGTATGAGCAAAGTTGACTTTCTCATTACCTCTTTTATTACTTTGAGTGTTGTTTGATGACTCACCCTTTTCGTGATTTAGGAAAGGATGTTTGAAGGCTGTATGATCTTCATTATTTTGGGTCCCTTCAACCTTTATCATCCCATCATCAATTAAGTCTTGCACAAGGTGTTTCAATTTCATGCATTCTTTAGTCTTATGACCTTTATTTCGATGGTATTCACAATGGTGAGAATCTTCCACTAGTTAGGCTTAATTTGGGGTTCATATGGCCTTGACTTGAGTAAAGTAATAATTTTGTTGGCCACCAAGGTCCTTTGCACATTTTCCAATGGTTCACCTAAGAAGGTGAATTTTCTCTATTGATAAGTGGAAAAGAAAGGCTTAGGTTTGTTGCCATTAGCATTGTTGAAGGGTTTATTATTAGTATTTTTGTTGGAATTATTGGAATTATTGGAATTAAAAGGAGCTTTATTCATTTGATTTACATTGTATGAAGAATTCACTCCACTTGATAAATTAAATGGGGTAGCCTTTAGGTTGTGGGCCTCCACAACACCATCATTCACAAGATTTTTGTTATTATTCTTCAACCATAGCTTAGGTTTATCATTGTGATTATTGGCTCCTTTATTGTTGGAATAATTAGATATATAATTATTATTATTAGTATTGGTATAGGGTTTATTGTCTTTGAACAATTTGATCTCTCCCCTTTTGACCAATACATCTTCAATCTTAATCCCATTCTTAATAAGTTTTCTAAATGTTGGGGGACATTGAAGTTGGAGCCTATAGTTCATCTCCATGTTCAAGTTGTTCATAAATATCTCCATTTTCTCCTTCTTGGGCATACTTTGTGGGTACCTTGCAAAAATGGTCCTCCACCTTTGAAGGAATCCTAAGAAATATTCGCCATCCTTTTGTTTGGTATCGCATAATTTTAGCATGGTAATCTCATGTTCGATGTTATAGGAGTAATGGGTTACAAATTTAGAGGCTAACTCCTCAAAAGTATTTATCGCTTGTAGAATTTTAGAGAACCATTTCATGGAAGGACCTCCCAAACTTCTTGGAAAAAGTCTCATTAAGTACGTGGTGTCATGCATAAAATCAATGCTTGGGGCACAAAACTCTCTAAGGTGATCCTGTAGGTCTATTTTACCGATGTATTTATCATACTTAGGAAAAATTGTATTGATAGGACAAGGTGCCATGATCAAGTCTTTGTCAAATAGAAATGGGCACAAGGCCTCGATTGAGAAAGGTTTAGGCTCGACGACCTTTTTCATTAAGTCTATTTGCACTTGGAACATTTTTAGTTGTTGAGTCATAGCATGTATTGGGTTTTCCTTTTCTTTTCTTTTGTTGAGTTGATCCACATCATAATCGTGCAGGAGCTTTACCCCTACTTGGGCTAGGTTAGGAAAAACTTCTCCCTATCCCTTGTTGGAAATATTCAAGACTATCTAGGTTACTGAGAGGGGAGGGGTGAATCAGTAACTTCAAAACTTTTAACAGATTCAGATCTTAATAATATTAGATTGATAATCTGACTGCATGCATGAGTAATAGAAAGAATAAAACATTCATAACACTTAGAACACAGAGATTTGGTAACCCAGAAACCTTCCAAGTAGAAAGTAAAACTGGGGTGGGGATGATATCCACAAAACTTCAATACTGTAGTATAAAGTTTGCCGGTTAAGGCTTACAATGATCACTTCTGATGATCTACCCTGTTAGGAGCAATAAGGACTGCTAGGTCCACCTTGTTAGAGGTTTTACAAACATATAATGAAGTATGCACTCAGTTAAGAGATTTTTACAAAGACTGTTAAGTCTACCCAGTTAAAGGATTTCAAGCTGATTCACCTGTTAGGATGAAACAGTAGATCTCTTACATGCAATTTTACTTGCTGATTGAGATTCTCTGATGTACTGATCACCTTTTGTGATGGATAGATCTTTTCTGCTTCTTATACTGTTGTAGCCCTTTGTAATTTGCTTATCTCTACCTTTCTCTCTTTTTCATACTTCACTATTTTTTTTTATCATGCTTGGATATGACATAAAACATTGTTTATATATCAATCTAAGTCAATTCCAAAACAATTACAAAGTCAGCTCATAAACAGGTAAACACAAATATTATTGAGTCGGCCCAAATATAGTTACATAGTTACTGCAAACTAGCTCGGTTATTTTCTGATACTCGGCGTCCACTGCGTTACTCGGCATCATCATGCACTCGGTAGAAGTGGAAACTCGGTCCATACTAACCACTCGGTCGTAGGTTCAAACTTGGTAAACACTAGAGACTCGGTAGATAAAATGTTACTCTGTAGAAACTAAATTTCCTTTTTAACCGTGCAGCACTCGGTAAACACTGTGAAACTTTGCGAGCTTGATATGCACTGTTCTACTCGGTAAGCTCTATTCTGCTCGGTAAGTACTATTCTACTCGGTAATCTCTGTTATGCTCGGTATGTACTGTTCTACTCGGTAAGCTCTATTCTTCTCGGTAAGCTCTTTTCTACTCGGTAAGCTCTATTCAGAATAAGTGTTGTCACTAATGACAATCATGCTTAATGCCAACAATCTCCCCCTTTGGCATTAGTGACAAAAACACTTATAGCCAAAAACACATATACAAGAATCATGCTGAATCTTTTTTTGATTTTTCAAAATTTATCTTTGTCAAACTGTTGTTTATATATTTCATGACTCCCTTATATAGAGTACTTTCTCCCCCTTTCGTATTACACTTTCTCCTATAAATTTTCTCCCCCTTTTTGACAATAATGCCAAAGGTGTATATACAAGTATTTTACAGGGAGGATCCAAAATGTGAAAGAAAATCAGAATGTACCTTTATGATTAGTGCTAGAGTTCTGTCCCAATTCTCTTGCAGAATCTTGCATGTTTGGAGTGCAATTTGGACTTCTGCAGAGAGTTCAATCATGTGATCTGCAATGGAAAATTGATTGTCATGGAGTAATGCTTTTGAGTGAACAATGTGCTTTTGCATTATGTCCATGATGGGAAGGATCATTTTCTGAATATCTAGCAGTGTTGACCGGATCTTTGTATCTTCTTTTAATAATTCCGACTGCCTATTTGATAGGAATGTGATTTTCATATGATGTGCAGAGCTTGAACTAGGTTCAAGTTGCAACCTCTGTACACTCTCCTTCAGATCCTCATCAATCTTATTCAATTTTTCCTTGACTTCCTTAGTGAACTCGACAACATTACATAGCTTAGCAACAAGTGAGGTAACATTGGAATAGGAGGACTCAATATCTGTCAAAACTAAAGATAATTCTACCTGATTAATAGCTATATGCTGAGCAACATGCTCAAGCACTTTATTGTCAAATTTCTTCTCGGCTTTCTCAATAATCTTTTCTGACGCAGAGGAATCCTCATGGAACTTGTTTATTGCCTCAGCTAACTGTAACAGAATATGTTGAGAGGAATCAAATTTAATACCTAATGCTTTTGACAAAATATCCTTTGCATCTTCAATAATTTTATATTCCTTGTCCCTTTCTTCTTTTAGTTTCTTCTGCTTTGCTTTCTTTTGGAGGAGTTCACCAATGTTTTGCATTTGATCTGCTGAAAGATTTGCAAAGTCTAATTTTGGAATCTCTATCTCCTCATCTAAGTCTATATCCTCTTCTACATTCTTACTCAAAAATCTTGTACTCAGTTGAGCCTTAGGATCAACTGTTATTGCACTTAATGCCTTTGTAGAAGTTATTGCAGACATTGTAGGACTAGCTGTGAAAAATGATAAACTACCGACTGGAATACTTGAAGGGCTCAAAACTGAAGTATTCACAATTGTAGAATAAAAAACTAAAATACTTACTAAAGTATCCAAAACTGAGGTACTTACTACTGGAAAACTTGATATGGAAGTAGGTACTGAAGTAGATACAGGAGACTACAACTCGGTAAAAGAGGTGGTAGTCACTTCTGTCGGTGATTCATTGAGTTGTACTAGTGATGATTTGACATTTGATGTATCTGTGAAAGTTGTCATAATCATACTTGAAGTTATCTCCATGCTAGGTGTAGCAATATTTTCTGGAGAGTGAGGAAGTGAGGGAATGACTTCTGCAGCTATTCGAACAATATTATCTTCCTCATCACTTTGCTTGTCTACCTCGGTATCTTCTTCATGTTCATCACTGTCATCATCAATATCCTTGATTATCACAATTTTGACACTCGGTTTGTGAAGATTATAGATGTTTTTCCATGTAGCAGTGGCACTCTTCACAACTGACTCAATATCTTTGATCAAAATCAAACAACTGTTAAATTTGAGTGTCATCTTATTTTCATTATCTATCAATGCCTTATTAATTTTGGCATTTTTCAAACTTGGCATTAATTTCCTCAAGGTTTGAGCATAGATGTCCTTGACAGTTTGTCTTGCATTGGACCATCTCAACTTAATTTTGTTCAGCAGAGTTCCTGGGATTTGAGAGGCTATCTCTTCAGGTGAGTATTTCCATGTTCCTATTTTCTCGATAACAGCATCTTTAATTTCCTGCTGCTCTTCCTCAGATCTGATTTCATATCTTAGAGATTTGAAGTTTGCAATTCTAGATCCTTCTTTCATATCCTTGATCTTTTCTTTTAATGAAGGAGGAGGCCTTTTGAATACTATTTCTTCACTATCTTTTCTTGCCTTGCCTCTTGCACTCCTTGTAAATACTGCAGAGGGTTGCTTGGGAGCCTTGGTGATAAATACTTTTCCTTTCTTCTTTGCTGGTACTTGTTTTCTTCCTCCTCATCCTTTTTCTCTTCTTCTTCTTCAAAGTCCTCTCCTTTTTCCTCGGTTGACATTAGAGGTGTGCTAGCTTGTATTTTGGCCATCCTCTTTCTTCCTTTGTTAACTGCCTGTGGAAGCTTTATACTAAGCTCAATTCTCTCCTTAGCTTCTTCATATGTCCCAAAATATGGTGCCTTAGGATTAACAGGTTGATTAATTAGGGCTTCAATAATATTCTTGGTTTCATCAATATTTACCTCATAGGGAAGAGGTTTCACATGTGCAATCCTTGGTTTTGTTGCCTGTATATACAGATTATCACAGTCCACCATGAAACAAATATCATCTTTGTAATCTTCCACCAATTTCTGTGGAATCCGAAATCTATTGTTCATTTTCTCTTTAAATGATTCAAAATAGTTATCCATTATGCTTTCAAAATTGTCACCCATTTTTGAAATGTATTCATTCATCTGATAAAGAACCGGCACATCTTTTCTCCATACTACTGTGCCTTTTGATGGGAAAAACTTTTGAGCATAGAAAAATAAACAAACCAACAGTGAGCCAAACTTACATGGATTGTTCTTTGAGGTTTGGATTCTCTCCATGTTCTTGTTGAACTGTTTCAACAAAAGATCTGCTAGGTCAAATGACAGATTGTTCTTTACAATTTTATATGCTAGGACAACTGCTTCACACGGAACACTGTTCTTCCTACTTGAACTATATATCTTGTGAGCTACGATATGTATACCAAACTTCAATTCCGCATCTATAATTTTGCTTATCTTCATACCTCTACCGTCCCACTCGGCTAGGGTTTTCTCTTCCAGTTCTGTCCGACCTAGGGTTTTTGTAGATTTTTCTTTGTCGAGCATGGGAAGACCAGTGATTTGGTGAATCATCTTCTTCGTAATCTCTACTGGTTGCTCAAGGCATATTTTACCTTCATGTACTTGATTGAGGATATATCTGACCTATTTTATCTGAAAGCTCTGAGGCAAGTGTGTGATGTGAACTAAACCCTTATCTTCCAAATGTTGATGCTCCGGTTTGAGAACACCATCAACACATAGTTCCTCATGAATAGTATCTATCTCTAGGGTTCCAAGCTCTTGAATTGTACATTTAAAATGAGTGCAAATATCGTTAATAAGGAGTACCTTAGGAGGAATCTGAGATTGAGCTCCACTCAACTCTAGGGATCTGGCAACTGCGGGCATGAGTTTGAAATCTGGTGCTTTCCATTCTCCATGAACCAATATTTCTGAATCTTTCTTCATTTTAGCGCTGGATGATGCCATGGTAGCTCGGTGAACACAGTAAATTCTTCAAGGAAAGAGAATATCTTGTTGAAATATGCTTTGAAATGCTTGATTGCACTAGGAGACTTTTGTTCATGGTGAATAGTGAACTTGATTTCACTCCTTTTGTTAAAACTTTGTCATTAATGCTCAGTACGAATTAGGGTATTGAATTAGATAGGCTATCATACACTATGAATTAATTGCTCGGTGAAGACTCCGCAACTCGGTGATCATACAAATTTATACTTCTCTGACCTTACTTGGTAACCAAATGAAGTTAGGTTACTCCTGACCTTGCTCAGTGGTAACTGATACCGACCTTCTTGTGATCCTACTATATCTTGCATACTGATTTGGATCTATCTTCCTTTTAGTTCAAGAACTATTTTGGAATATGTCTATGAAGATACAGTTCCAGTGCTTTCTTGGAGACTAGTTAGAGCTCATAGAGCCACTCTCTTCATTAGTGACTTCAGGATTGGTTTTCTCGGTAGGTTTAGGAATCCACTTCTGTCTCATCTGCTTCCTAATGTTATTTGCTTTTGCTTTCTTTTCATCTTCAATTTTGCCTAAATTCATGCATTTTTTAGCTATGTGACCAAGCTTAGTGCAATTATAACATCTTATGGTAGAATCCCTTTTTCTCAAGTGGTGCCTTACACAACTCATGCCAATGTGTCCATATTCTCCACAGTAATGACATCTACACCAAGTGTTGTAATCCCAACCAAACATTGCTTTAATAATTTGTTCCGCTGGATTGGGTGTTTTTGTTTTGCATTCTGATGCCTTATGACCTTGTTTGCTACATTTGTGACATATACCTTTAAATCTTGGTTTCTCCTTGCATTCATTTGCTTTATGACCAAGCTGATTGCAATTGTAGCATTTTCCATTATATTTTGCTTTTCTGTTGCTCCAACATTTGTTTGAAGTATGACCAATTTTTCCACAGTGATTACAAGTAGGTTTCTGATTCTTTTGAGTACCTTGTTTGGAGGAGTCACCTTCCTCTTTGTATCCAAGTCCTGCTTTTCCTTTTTGCCTATGAAGGTTTCGTTCATACACCTGATTCATATCTTCTTAAGATTTCAACATTCTCTCATTGATTTGCCTTTCAGCATCTAGCTCACTCATCACTCTTAAATTGATTTGCTTTTCAGATCTCATCTCTTCTCTCATATTTTCATTTTCTGATCTTAGAGTCAAGATTTCTTCATTTGCATTGGAGATTTGATCAATAAGATTTCCTAGCTGAAGAGTTTTATTTTGGATTTCATTGTTCTTTCCATCTATTTCATCTTTCATCTTGTTTCTTTGTTCCAAGACTTCACAGAATCTTGTTGACTGAATTTCCTGTTCTCTCTTCAATTTTCTCACTTCTTCTTGCAGAGATCCATTCTTTTCTAGAAGTTCTTTGATTGCATTGTTTGCTTCATTTGAGCTTCTTGAAGGGAAAAAGTCTTCAATATTTTCTTCAACATACTGGTGGTCATTGATCTGATTTGCAAGTTCCTTCCTTCTTTTTAGGGAAAGGGAAAGATGCTCTCTTGCTTCTTTGAGTTGAGTTATGGCCATTTCCAGATCTAGCTTTTCATTCTCAATTACTTTGTTCAGTCTGAATATCTCCATTGTCCTGAATCTTTTCTCAAGCTATCAAACTTTATTCTGAGATCCACTACGCTCTGATACCAATTGTTGGAAATATTCAAGACTATTTAGGTTACTGAGAGGGGAGGGCTGAATCAGTAACTTCAAAACTTTTAACAGATTCAGATCTTAATAATATTAGATTGATAATCTGACTGCATGCATGAGTAACAGAAAGAATAAAACATTCATAACACTTAGAACATAGAGATTTGGTAACCCAGAAACCTTCCAAGTAGAAAGTAAAATTGGGGTGGGGATGATACCCACAAAACTTCAATATTGTAGTATAAAGTTTGCCGGTTAAGGCTTACAATGATCACTTCTGATGATCTGCCATGTTAGGAGCAATAAGGACTACTAGGTCCACCTTGTTAGAGGTTTTACAAACATACAATGAAGTATGCACTCGGTTAAGAGATTTTTACAAAGACTGTTAAGTCTACTCGGTTAAAGGATTTAAAGTTGATTCACTTGTTAGGATGAAATAGATCTCTTACATGCAACTGTACTTGCTGATTGAGATTCTCTGATGTACTAATCACCTTCTATGATGGATAGATCTTTTCTGCTTCTTATACTGCTGTAGCCCTTTGTAATTTGCTCATCTTTGCCTTTCTCTCTTTTTCATACTTCACTATTTTTTTTTATCATGCTTGGATATGACATAAAACATTGTTTATATATCAATCTAAGTCAATTCCAAAACAATTACAAAGTTAGCTCATAAACAGGTAAACATAAATATTACTGAGTTAGCCCAAATATAGTTACACGGTTACTGCAAACTAGCTTGGTGATTTTCTGATATTTGGTGTCCACTGCGTTACTCGACATCGTCATGCACTTGGTAGAAGTGGAAACTTGGTCCATACTAACCACTCGGTCGTAGTTTTGAACTTGGTAAACACTGGAGACTCGGTAGATAAAATGTTACTCGGTAGAAGCTAAATTTCCTTTTTAACCATGCAGCACTTGGTAAACACTGTGAAACTTTGTGAGCTCGGTATGCACTATTCTACTCGGTAAGCTCTATTTTGCTCAGTAAGTACTGTTCTACTCGGTAAGCTCTGTTCTGCTCGGTATGTACTGTTCTTCTCGGTAAGCTCTGTTCTGCTTGGTAAGCTCTGTTCTGCTCGATAAGCTCTGTTTAGAATAAGTGTTGTCACTAATGACAATCATGCTTAATGCCAACAATCCCTATCTATTAGTTTGTCCATGACTTCAAGAAAATTAGTATCTTAAGTTGCTCTATTAGCCCTTTCTTCAAGTGTTTCCTTTGGATCTTGGTTGGCATTATTTATGTTTTCATTGTTTCCTCCATGATGATAATTTTGATACATGGAGTTTCTATCCATTGATTCAAGTCTTTTTTCAAATAGATTTAGCAGACTATCCCCTTGGTTGTGATTGTTGAAAAGACTTTGATATTCAAATTCTGGGACCTCTTTGGCAATGCAAGTGTCATCTTCTTGTAAAGATAGTTTAAGTCTATGAAAGCATGTAGAAATCAGCATCCAACAAGGTTTGATTTGAATTGATCCTTTGAATAGGTAATTGTTGTTTTTATGAGGAGATTTAAAAATATAAGATGAAATTTTGAATTGATATCTCTCACTTGTTCTAGATATTTCCAAACACAACAATCACACATACACTTGTCTCTTTTTAACCCTTTTCACAAAGATATCTTTCAATTTGAAAGAACGTTATCATAGGTTTTTGCACAAAAAGACACTTCAAGTAATCTACCTAGCTAAGGATTGGTTTGTAAAAATGGCTCCATAAGGTAGTCTTTGCTAAATTAACAAGGTTTTAATCAATATTCTCTTCAAAATGGATATTAAACTTTCATCCTCTAAGTATATTAAGAGGCTTCCCACCACCGGTATGTCGGATTTTTGCACAATCTCGAAGGACTACTCGAGGAAGTTCAAAAATTACACCCTTTTATCACACACCCCATTAAGGATGCATGCATTTCATTTTATCATGGGTTGGATGATCATGACAAAGATGATTGTATCCCACTTTGGGCTGTCCCCCTCACCGGCCTCATTAAGGCAAATCTAATCTTGGGGGACGAGCCCAACTATTGATCTAGCATGTTCATTTGAAAGCAATAAAGTGGAATAAAGAGATAGGTTTTGGGAGTTTGATTCACCAAAAAGGTGAACAGCATATCCCTATCTATTTATCAATCCCCAAACAAGTTTAACAAGGTTCAATTACCAAACCCACTAACTAGTCAGAATCAAGTATTTCTACTCTTTTCTACAAACAAGGGGTTGTCCAAATTTACGTGTTTGATTTACCTAGCCTTTCTTTTAATCAAGGAGTTCAACACTTTTGGCATTTTGATTCACTTAGAAAGTGAAGAGTGTAGGCCTAATGTTTAATTCCTCAAACAATAATAGGTTATTTTTAATTACTAGATTTTTGAAATGACAAAGCCGCAATTTAAGTAAAAAATGACTAAGTTTAGGCTTACCTTCAAATGAAGCTAGCAAAGGCTAGGGGAATTTTTGATTGATTTTTCATTTCTAATGCTCGCCTAGTGGCGATCGTTCCTTTCCAATGTTCTTTTCTTCCAACAAGTTAGTCAACACAACCAGCCAAAGTGAAGAAAACAAGATAAAATTGAACTTAAAGCCTTATTTGTCAAATTTAAGAAAAACTTGATTAAGGTGAATAAATCCAATTCAATGATACAAACTTTTCTTTATATGCTTCTACAACTTTTAGATAATGTTCATATACCTTGCTCTCTTGCTGAGAATCCTCTACAACCAGCTTAATGTGAGAAATGTTCTCCTCTTTGATCTTCTTTGTTAAGGCTTTTCCCTCACTATTGAATCTACTCTCTGGTTTTTTAATTCTTTTGTGATCAGTCATCCTGCAAAGACAGAAAACATTTTCTGACAGTCAAATTCTGTAAATTTTAAATTTAATCAAAAGCACTACAGAATCTATTAAAAGCACTATTTCAACACTTAAACACACTGCAGATTGAATTAAAAGAACTAAAGAAAAGTTTTTAAAGTGCTGAAACAGAGAATAAAAGCACTCAAACTCTATGTAAAGGCATCAAAAACACTGTAAAAGCACTGGAGAATTGAGAAAATGCACTGGCTAGTCAGGGAAAATGCGCTAAAAGAAGATTAGATAGAAAATAGAAGGAATTACATGCGTTGTTTCTCTATGTAAAGGCATAGAACTTCATTGTCAACGCGTTGTTACAGGTGTCAAACGCGCTGTAGAAAATGTCAGAAGTGTTGTAGAAAGTATCATATGCTCTATTTCACCTATAAAATAGAGAGTTAACTATGCAAAAATTTGATAAAATGAAATTTTCTAGATTTTTAGAAAATAGAAGCCTAATGCCCCATGGTGGGCGCCATTTTGTGTACTAGAATTTGTACCTTCATAGGGTTAGTATTGAAAATAAATGAATAAAATAACTAAATTACCACAAAGGAAGAGCTATTTTAACAAATAAAGAACAATAGTGATAGTCCTAAAATGAGAATTGATTACGATAAAGAAAAGATAACAATTAATTCAATTTGAAATGCTAAATTGCTTCTATATTTGCCTTTCTAGCTCTAATTTGCAAGAGGTTTGATGCTATTCTTAGATTTGTGGATGATAAATGAGTGATTTATGCCTCTCTTTTATAGATTTTGGCAAGGGTAGGGGGTGTAGTTGAGTTGATCATGATTGAGTTGGGGTTAAGTCTTTGGTTCCACCCTTTAGAGACAATTTAAATGGATTGTCCTCAAAGCTTGGGACAAGAAGACAAAATGGGTGGACAAGATTCATCCTCCAAGTGAGTGATTGAGATTCATTTTAGACTTGATCCATGTGAGCTTGGTTCTTAATTCCTATTGGTTGAGGCTTTTTCCTCCCATGTGGTGTTGAGAGAAAATAGGAATTAATCAATTGAATTTAATTAATTTGTTTAGCCATGTGTACCCCTCGAATGAGGTGATTTGATTTAAATTGAACTATGTAATTAATTAGATTAATTACGCAATTGATTGATTTATCATGATTTAATCAATTTAAATTGATTTTGGATTAAGGTTTAATTACAATTTATCTTTGATTTTAATTTTGATTTGATTGAATTGTATTCAATTTTGTTGATCTTTGCCTTGATTTCCCATTTAATTAATCTCTTCCATTTTCAGGTGATTACAGTTTTCTTTGAATTCCAACTGATATCCTTTGTCAAGTAACTGTCCAACACCTAGTAGGTTATGCTGCAAACCATCAACATAAAGAACATCATCAATGTTGTTCTTTCCATCCAAAGTGATGGATCCTCTACCTATATGATAGGTTTAGGAGTGTTGTCTCTAAATCTAACCATGTTGCCTTTGTATCTATCCAGATGTACAAATCTATCCTTGTCTCCTGTCATGTGATGTGAGCAACTATTGTCAATGATCCAATATGTCCTTATGTCTTCTTGTGAAATCAATGCTAACTCTTGTGCTTTCTTTTCATCTTCAATGTCCATTTCATAAAGCATTCTCTCCATGTCTTCAAGAGAAATGAATATAATTTCATCTTCTACTAAATCTTCATCTGATACTCCATCTTTAGCATAATAACATTCTTTTGTATACTTAGGCTTGTAGTTATTTTTGAACTTCTTGACTCTTGTAGGACACTTGGATGCAAAATGACCAATCTTATTACATGAAAATCACTTGAATGGTAACTGGCCTTCACATTTTCCTTTTCCTTTCCTTTCTTTCTTAGCAATCATAGCAATGAAATCATCTAGTTCTTTATCTTCATCATCATTATCAAAATTACCATAGGTGTTCAAAGATTTCTTACCATGGACTGAGGCTTTGAAGGTTGTTTCACTTTTAGGTTCTGTCTTTAGACTTGATATCTTGAATGCTGCAATCTTGTTGATTAAGGTCTCTCTTTTGAATTCTTTTGAAAACTGCATAGCCTCATCAAGGATATTTATCTTGCTCTCATATTCTGGTGTCAAAGTAGTCATCAAATTATCCAGTATGTCTTCTTCAGAAATTTCTCCGCCATTGTTTCTGATTCCTGCAAATTCCTCATTAATCCTTTGATTGTAGGCTCTGATGTTCTCTTCAGGTAGCATCTCCAATGTAGTGTACTTTTTCTTCCATGTCTTTTTGTGTGCATTATTGGCTTGGATGTCTCCTTCAAATATGTCTACTAGATACTTCCATATCTTGTAGGCTTTATCTACTTTCTTGGTCTCTAAAAACTCACTGTCAAACAAGGCGTTGATAAGGGCTTCTTTGGCAATAGAATTTTGAATGAATATCTCCTTTTTCTTAAGAGTTGCATCTTCCTTTGCAAGATCTACTAGAGAGAGAATCTAAACTTCTTTAGTAGCTACTTCAAAAATCTCAAAAGCAATGCACTACAAATGTGTCATCATTTTTTTCTTCCAGTCTAGATAGTTCTCTCCATCAAACTTAGGACTTTATTTTCTAAAGAACACCATCTGATCAACCTCAAGCTATTAGAATTTCTCTCTGAGGAACTTGGCTCTGATACCAATTTTTAGGAATAGTCCCAAGAGATAACTGAGAGGGGAGGGGGGTGAATTAGTTATCTACAAGATTCAATTCTTTATCCAATTAAGTATAGAAGATCATTAAGCATAAATACAATATGGGAACACTTAACACAACACCATAATTTTGGTTATGGGGAAATCCAAATAGGTAAAAACCCTGGTGGGAATTAGCTCCCACTATAAAATGCACTAGAGTATTATGATCCTTGTTAGAAGATATTACAACCCTGTTAGGAGTTGATCTTTACAATGCATTAAGTACAGTGACCTAGTCAAGGGTTGGACCCTATTAGGGGTGAGGACACACTGTCTAGGAGAACACTGCTCAAAGGGTGAAGGCTGCAACCTTCTGTTTAACAAATACACACTATATCTAGATCTTTGGTGAACTACAAGTTAGACCTACTGTCTTGACCAATTCTAATGAATGGCATATACTTTATTCTTTGTCACATAGACCTTCTACTGATGGCTCAATACTTCACACCTTCTACTCTACTCTACTCTTTCAACTGTCTGCCATGCTTAGCGATCACAACTGACCATCTCTAAGTATCTTTCTCCAAATGATATAATCAAGTCAGCCTGTTAGGACTTCATTGAAATCATATTAGAGAACCAATACAACTCTCCAATAACATCTCCAATGGCTATACTAAGCACACAACACAAATTAGGACCGCCCAACTCAATATGAGTAGATGTGTCACTTCACACAGTCGGCTCTACCAAATTAACTCAAACTTTATTCTCATGTTGAATTACATCATGCACTCTTAACCAAACATTCTTAACTATTCATACAGCACAAAACCAAACATGCATACCATAATGATATGCACAACTACTACAACAATATAAACATTGTCGGCTCTACTAGATAAACTCAAGAAAATGTAACTAACTACTGGGAACATCATAACTCAACATGTACTGTATAAATGACTATGCATCCATGAACATAGTATCATACACATATCTAAAACATAAATATAAATGTGCAAGGCTCCCTCACAGCCATACTAAAAATCACATACAAAACTCTTCCTGGGACCTGTGAGGAACACTACTAATATAAACAACTGTATTACTATCTTCACTTAGAATAAACCTCTTTGTCTATGATATCATGCTAATAAAATATCTAAGAACCATATTCTCAAGGCTCTCTCCATCAGGCTTCCACACACGCTTCTTACCATATGTTGTCATCAATGATAAACATACAGTAAGCAATTTGGCTTGCTAGAAAATCTCCAACAGAAGCCAATTGAGATAATGTTGTTACCCCATTGAAGTCAAAGAATCCTACATGCTATCATTGTGTGAAACCATGGAACACAACAAATGTCTATAGGAGCAAAGGAGGTAATTCATTAAATACTCCTAAGTTTAAGGGTCATTTTTACAACTACAATAATTTTGGTCATAAGGCATTTGAATGTGGATAAAGAACTACTAACACTCCATGAAATCCAAGATTTGAAGGTTACTGTAACAACTACAAGAGATATGGTCATAAATCTAGAAAATATAGGTCACAAAAGAAAAATGAGAAATGGGTCCCTAACTAACAGAATGTTGCAAACAACTGACAAGGACCTACTATACCATGGGATTATAATACAAGTATTAATTGTACTACATGTGGAAGATTTGGTCACATTGTTGCAAAATTATTTAGGTTGCATGGTATGAACAATAATAATTCATGCAGAAATATTGGAATGACTTTTTTCCACTATCATAGAGTTGGTCAACTTGCCAAGGACTGCAGGTACCGAAATAAGGATTCAACCAAGTGAAAAGACTCAAGTAACCATTGATGAAATTAGAGAGAAGATGAATAAGAATTAGAGAAGTCTCAAGAGGATGGAACAGATCTTGGAACTAGTGAATGTACCACAACCACTAGATCGGGTGCACCCATCTTCACTTAATCGGTAAAAGGTATGTATAAGAGCTAATACCCTAAAGTTTATCTTAAATCAGTTCCTAGATTTAGTGAAAATATCCATATCAACATTTTAAGATGCATTTTGATATAAGTTGTGAAGTTAACATTTTTTTTTGATCGGTAAAGTGTTTGAGTTATTTTGTTGCATTCAGTGAAGGAAAGTGTAGTTCAGTTAATGGTAAAATAAAGTTAGGTACGGATAATTAAATGCAAATATTATAGCCATTGGAAGCCCTAACCTAAGGAAAAACTATAAATATAGGGCATGCTATTTCATTTTTACTTTACACTTTCATGAGCACTTTGAAGCATTGATAGAGAAAAGATCACAGAGAGATTCTGAGCATTCAGTTGAGCACCCCCGAACATCAACAAAGATCATTTAAGGTATTTCAAGTGTTTACCAAGCTGATTTCATAGATTCTATTACTATTCAATTGGAACCCTAATATTTGTTTAACTATTTCAAGATCAAGATGACACCCAAGATGCAAAAGCCAGTTATAATCAAGAAGATTGATCCTATAAACCTAAAGTATAAGCTTCCTCCCATTGTTGCTACTGAAATTGAAAAAATTAGAGCTTTATCCTTGATCCCACTAAGATTAATTTTGATTGAAGATATTTTCACTTCATCTATTATAAAATTGAAGATATATGTTAAGGAGAGATTGACATATCTTACATAAACCTGTGTGTTAATAAAAATTTAAAGAGCGACCACACACATTTTTAGACTAAGGGTTTGGTCCATGCTATGCATGTACTGATAGTTTTCAAGCATGAATGGATCAGAATTGTATTAAGTAGAGTGCATGATCAATTTATGTAGCTTGATGGGCCAATGAAAATTACAAAAGATGTCTTGCACATAGTAATAGGATTTACGATCGATGATAGACCAAGGAATTACAAGGAAATTGATAAGAAAAAGCTATGTGAGCTTACCAAAGCTAAGTGGGATGGAAGAGGATTAAATTTATCTATAGTTGAAGACCCTGAATTGAAATTTGCATCCAATATCATATCCTACAAAATATTCCAATCATCTCAGGTAGATAGTGTACCATGTGGAGTAGTAGACATAGCCAACAAAATTATCAAAAAGGACATGAAGATAGATTTGTGTGAGATACTGTTGAAATAGTTGGATGACAATAGGAACACCATTAGGAAAGAAAAGACAAATACATTGAATTTCATACCACTATTGGTATGTATTTTCTTTTACTTCAAAATTTCTTTTCCTACAATCAGTGAAGTTACTTGGAAAGAAGATAAACCCATTGTTTATCAGATTAATGAGTTTATTCAAGGTGCGACTGATAATTTTAATATAATTATGGATGAGTACTTTATTAAGTTTCAATCAAGAATGTAGATGGATTCATAATTCCAGCTCAGTTAGTGGAAGAGTATAAAGATAAACTTTGTTTTGAGGTTGATACCAATATTTGTATCACAAGGGTTGTGGAATCTAGAACTTAGTGGTTACCACATATGGCCTATGAGATGAATATACATCTTGCATCAATTCAAGGACTCGGTAGAATATATATCTTGTGAGTTGATGCTAGTGTTCACTCTTTAGGTGAATCTTGAAGTTGTGAAGGAAGTTTATGACTGCAATGGAAAATCTATACACTTGAGGTATAATCTGAGAAGTTTATGTTTCTTTGGCATTGTTGTCAAAGAGGGAGATGAATAAGTATATATCAAAGAGGGAGATGTACATGGATATAGTAATGAAGATGAATAGATAAGATCAGAAGGAGATCTGAATAAGTCAATTGATGTAAGAAGGAGATGTTTGAAAAAAGAGGGAGAACAATTTTTTATGAATGATAATATATCATGAGGGAGATGATTGACATGAATAGAAGGAGAATATTGGTGATGGAATCAGAATGGAAATTGTTACTGATAGAAAGAGATGGATTATAGATGGATGATCAAGTATAGAAAAGGATATGTTTCAACTCAGAGGGAGTAAAAAATATGAAGGATACCATCATCAATTGAACACAGAATTTGTTAGTGTTGTCATTAATGCCAAATAGGGAGATTGTTACTATAACTAATAGTAATGCTAAAGATTTATTATCTGATGGACCTGATGATGAAGACTAAGAAAGATCATAGGAATACATGATAGTAGAAAGGTTAGATCAGTTATTGTCTTGTCATTAATGTCAAGCAATTGATTTCTAGTTTATATTATGTTGCCATATCATTCAGTAATGATATAAGATGAATGAGTTAAGGAGAAGAAGAACTGAGAAGTTGAAGAACTTAATTGGATAATTGATACACATAGGAAAATGATTAGATCATGTTGATATAATTATTTTTTATCGAACATGATTATGTTAAGTTAGTAAATCAAGCTGACAAAGATTTGACAATTTGGTAAGTTAAGTTGTTTTGGCTACCCAGTAGGAAAAGTCACTTGGTAAGGTAAATGTAAAAAGAAAATTCACTTGGTAAATTAAAATGAACTCAAGGCAAAGATAAATGTAACTGAAATTCAAATGGAGAACATCGAGTGAGGAAAAAATATTAAACAAGGATTGAATTGACATTTAATGATTAGATATGATGAGATGGATGATCATGATGATGAGGAAAGCTAGTTACAGAAGCTCTACGGAAAGGAAAATTTAGGGTGAATATCTACGGAGAGATCTAAGTGGAAAAAGAGATGGAAAAAGTTTCTAGAAAAGTTCAAGTTCCTAGGTGAAAAGAAAACGCGTTATCAAGATCCAGACTTGAGGTATAATGACTTGAATGGTCAAGATTGATTAAAGAAAAATGTAATAGATGACATTAAGAAGAAAAAATTGTCTATATAAAGGATGATCTTGTATGCAAAAATGGCTGGCAAGATGAATAGTTGAAGGGTTACCAACTATTGAAGTGAAGAATGAACGTAGATATTATGAGGGCAAAAGAAGGATTTGACAAAGTGATGTCAATGGATAATGAAATTTCAACTGAAGATAGAAGAGTGCACAAGGATCTGATTGAGAAAAGATAGTTGCAAACCTACAAGTCAATTTTATTTAGTGTTTCTTACTAGCATTTGTAACATAGAAATCTCTTGGAAGAGTAGACCTAACAGTCTTATTGTAAAATCCTTGAAAAATGTGACATTTAAAAGAGTGTTTAAATACCTCTAATAAGGCCACTCCTAACAAGGTGAAGATTCTAATAGATTTAAGGTAAATCCCTTAATTGGGTCAAACCTAACAGTGTATTGTAATCTTTAACTAAATTGGCTCGTAACCAGGTGTACTTCAAAAGAGTATTTACTGAGTGGGTGACAATTCCCACAATGGTTTTTCCCAAAGTTATATTTCCACGTTAAATATTGGTGTTACATGTTGTGAATTATTTATGTGAGTGATTTAATGATTGTTATAGTTTATTTACTATTGTTGGTAAATAATGAACCATGTATTACTTGTATGCACCCTAAAATGCTTGCCTAGACTTTGGGCCCCCATTCAGCAATTTATCAAATCCCTGAATCAAGATTTTCAAAAATAACATTTTCCAAATATATCAATTTCCTTGATCAAATCCTATGTTATCATTTATTCAATTATTCCTTAGGCTAACCATTTTATCCTAATTTTTTATTTATTTAAAAGAAATATTTCCTCCCCTTTTAATAAATAAAAAGCCCCCACTTTTCATCTTATCCTAAGTTGCACAAATAAAATATTATTCTTATTTTATAAAAAGGAGAAAAACACTTTTTGTTTTATATGGACAAAAAGTCAACTCTTATTTCCTCATTGGAGGATACTTGTGCACATGGATTGCTCCTCTTTGATGCTCCACCCTTGATTAAATATTTTGCCTCTTAATCTCCATGGTCCATTCTTTCTCATTTCCTAAAAAAGAAGAGCTCTCTTCCTCATTTGCATATCAATTTTTTATGCTAATGCTATGCTGCAGGTTTTCTAGGTCACTTTGGAACTTTTGAAGATTTGGAGCATTCTTGGCTTTTGCATCTACATGCTTTCATAGTTTCATTTCTTGCATTATCATGGCATTCATAACTTCATATTAGCTTAGATTTCCTTTATGCTTTAGAGTACTTCATCTAGTCTAATTAGGAAGGATTTGAAACACTTGCATCTTTCCTTTTCATAGCATAGCTTATACTTTCATTCCCATAGCTTAGCTTGCATCTCTCATTTCTAGCTTGCATATTCATCTTAATCTAGCTTGCATTTGCATTTCATAGTGATTCTTGGAGATATTGGCATTCTTGCCCTTGTCTTCATTTGAATCTCTCATTGTGTGGTTGACTAGCAAGGTCATTAGCTTAATAGCTCTAGCTAAGAGAAAACTTAAAATAATCTTGCAACTCCATGCATAGAAAGCTCTAGGTCACTTTCTAAGGTTTCCTCTTCATGGATTCCCTTGGTTATAATGACTTAGAGAAGTGCACCATTTGAGTAGATGACCATTTTTAGGTGTATACATTTTTCTTATGCTAAACTGTCGCACCATTATGCAGAGAAGTGTCATGTGACAATCCTGCTGATTACAATGTCGCTTGTACCAACAGTGAGCTATTTTTAGACCTTTTTGGCCGAGTTTAGATTTAAATCAGTTTGCTATTTTTATTTACTGCAATTAGATAGAATTAACTTGCATATTTCACTTAGAATCTTGCATATTTCATTTGGATTTTGGGATTTTTCTAACCTTGTGGGCCTAACAAGTTGTGGTTGTAGGTACATTTGCTTGAGAAATTTGCCAAAATTGTATGCTAAAGGGCCACTAACGGTTTTTGTAGGGCTGCCCAAAAAGCATAAAAATACAAAAAAAAAAAGTGCTTGTTGTTTATTTCATTTTCAAGTGTGGCAATTACTAGTTGTTTCATTTCATAGGAACATAATATCTTGTGGAAGAAATTTTGAGGTGGTAGCAGAAGTATGCTCTTCAACCTTGTGGTGAACTAGAAAATCTTGACCCATCTTAGGATTTTGGAAGCAAGAGGGTAATTGAACTTTTCTTGGTGTGTTTGGGAGAAAGCTTTGAGATAAAGGAGTATGTTCTTCACCCTTGTGGTGAAACAAAATCTTTGAACCTTATAAGTTGATCCACTTTTTGTTTAGATCTTTAGAATCCTTTAGCGGGCCTGCTCTTGAGCAATCAAGAGGAATGACCCAAGTGGGGACAAGCTTATTGCCAGCTATTCTGACACACTATAAACTCAAGGCTATCAAGGACACAAAACCTTGGTAGACGTAGTGCTTATCTTCGCTTGATGTGAGTACTTGTGGGATTGTGACCATGAGGAAAATATTGAGCAAGAATGCTTAAGGTACTCTTGAGGCTATGAGGTCCGTTACTTTCCACAAGGTAAGGAGTCCCTTTGGGGAGCAAGAGGGTTACTACGAATGAAAGCCCCTATTAAGAACCATAGTTAGAAGCCACCCTATTTTTTTGCTTAGCTTCTTGGTGCAATGATTGATCCAAGTAGAATAACCCGGATCACCCCAAGACTACTCACCATATGTGTTCCTTTGGTTGTGTCTTTGGCACTTCCATGACAAAGCCAATATCTATTATGGGTAACCACTTTGTGTGAGGCAATGGAGCATCAAGTTGTGGGCCAAGTTGTTAAGTATTGAGCCCTATCTTTTTAGGATAGAAAGTGCTTGAAGTGTTCTTGTTGTGCTATACTTGTGTAAATGTTCTTGCATACTTAACATCTCGGTAGCACTCATAAGGTTTTTTAATTTTTGATATCACAATTGTTTGTCTTAGCAAGGTTGCTTTTGCCCTTGTTTCAAGTATTTGAAGACACGTTTGATCCCATACTATTTGCAAACCTATCAATTTACTATTGTCATTGAGATTGAAATTGAAAAAATCAACCCTCAAACTAAAAATTTTGAACAAACAGTCCTGAAAACTGAGATTTTGCACTTCACTGGTCAAAGAGTCACGGAACACTGAAAAGTTGTCGCACCCTATTCTGAGAACTGTCACGTGACAGTTCATCCTTGCATGAATTTCACCCCACTTACCCAAAAAGTGGCGCACTACTAGCCTGGAAATTGTCACCTGGTGTAGCGCAAAGTGGCGCTTGGTCTTAAAGTGGCACATTGTTTTCTTGGAAAGTGTCGCCCAAAACTTTTCTACAGTCCATCTAGTTTCAGCCATTTTTAGTCTCTTTTAGTTGACCAAATTTTTAAGAGGGTGATTTACTCTGCTACTGGAAACCTATCTATATCTTGAGTTCCTATTTTTAGGCCTCTTGGATTAGTCTCCTTTGATTTTACAAAGTCATCTTGTGTGGAATTGCCTAGTTAAAAAATCATCCTTGTTGAAAAAGTATATCTCTAGATTCATTGGTAACATTCTTGGAGAATTTCAATCCTCTTTTGTCCAAATTCACTTCCATCAAAAATCAATTTCAATTATATAATTTGGGTAAATCCATCCTCCTAGTTCATATGTGCAAGGATACTAGAATCCTTTGATTTAAGCACCTCTTTGACCGTGTTGGTTTACACCTTTTGCAATTTTCTATCTCACCATCTCTTTTTGGACAATTGAGCACTTTTATTATCCTAGTTTGGTATTGACATTTTGTGAGGTCATCTTATCACCAAGAGTCTTTTTCTTTCATGTTAGTTACAATAATATACCAAGTTAGTCAAGGGAAATGATCTCGAGTCATCTTCAATCAGTTGCCCTTGGTCAATACTCGTCAACAACAAAAGGGAAAGGAACCCATTTTTGATCAATCTCCTAAGAGTGAATTTGAGGTTTGTTTTGACCCAAATAGTAATCCTAGCAAATTAAGTACTTCTTTAGCACCTTTTTCATCGAATATGGATATGAGTTGTACCTTAACCAAACAACAAAGAGAAATAATAGATCAATCACTTGATGACATTTTTCAGAGACATAGGAAAAACATGTCATTCGAAGATGGAAATCAACCTGACTCACCTCATATTAATTCAAGATATCTAGATGCTCATCAATGAGTTGAAAGACATTATGCACAAACTCATCAAGATGCATGATCACAACATGAGGACCAAAAAAACCAATCTTATGATGCTCATGTGAACGCAACTAACTTGTTCAACCATTCAAGACCAAGTTCCCTGCTAAAAACAACTTCAAGATATACAAATGAGAGGCTAAAAAGAATTGAGTAGGAAAAATAGGCTGCAAAAAATGAATGAGCTGCAAAAGAAGAAAAACTTAGGCTTCTAGAAGAGGAACAATGAGCCTTGTTGGATATGGAGAGAAAATCATTCCAAGAGGAACAGGATAGGATATTAGCCCAACAACTCAACAATCAATTTAACAATGGGGTCCCAACAGTGGAGCCAACTCTCCACCATCTACCCCCTCAGCAACTCCAAGAAGTAGAAGGCGGTCAAGAATCCCTTCAAGATCACCTAGTCCTAGAGGAAGAAGGACTTCTCAACATGCACATTATAGGAGACATACACCTCCTAGACTTTCAAGACAACCCTCCCAACAAGCTCATCATGGCTCTCCACATGGAGGAAGTAGTGCCAACTTTGATACTCATGATTTTATGAGAATGCAACAAGAACCACTATTTCAACAATATGTGGAAAAATATGTTGAGCAAAATAAGGATCAATTCTTGGAAAGCTTGATCAACAAGGGTGCAAGGGTCCCATACAACTTTGATGTGGATAGAAAAATTAAGAAGCAAAACCCTTCACAAGAAGAGGAGATAAAACAAATGAAGAAGATGATGGAGAAAATGATGGCTCCTAAGAGTTCCTTCAACTTGTATTCCATATGCCCTAACCCTTTTGATAAAAGTGTGAGTATGGTCGATTTTCCTAGAAAAGTTGAAATTCCCCTATATGACAAATATGACGGTAATGGTGACCCACATGACCATGTGCATCAGTTCTATATTATGAGTTTTTAATTCCACTGTGAAGATTCCTATCTCATGAGGTTATTTCCAAGGAGTCTAAAAGGTCAAGCAATGGAGTGGTTTACCAACATTACCCCTCCCACCAAAACTTTTAAAGAACTTGTCCAAATATTTGTGCAACATTTTGCATATAATTTATCCAAGTTAGTCACCATGCTTGATTTGTGTAAATTAAAATAGAATCAAGCGAAACCCTTTGTTATGTTTTTGCAAAGGTGGAGACGATTATGCTCCCGATATTCTAGGACTATTCTTGAAGACAAAAGGATTGACATTATTGTCAGCAATCTAGTGCTCGAACCGTGGTATGAGGTTAGGAAGATGGTCTTTGATTCTTTTGACACTATGGTCGAAACCGCATGTAGAATTGAGAATGTCTTAAAAGAACAAGGAATTTTGACTAAACAACAACAACAACAACAATTGTCAAAATAACAACCCTCAAAAGGATAAAAACAAGAACTCACATTGGAACAAAAACAAACAGGTAGTCAATGATAGAGTTGTTGACTCTTCTCAACCAAAGGATCAAGGTCTCCTTAATTTATCTAGTGCAGTTCAAGCTATGAAACTTCAAACATCCTCTAACCAACAAGAGCCTAAGCAATGATATCAGGACAAGTCCAAAAAGGAAAAGAGACAATTCACTAAGGTTGGAGACTCTTATGTAGATATTCTTAAGACCTTGATTTCTCATAATTTGGCACAACCTCAGGATCCTACAAAGTTTCACATACCAGATCCTAAACCTTATTGGTGGAATGAGAAAGCTTACTGTGTATACCACAATGAGATTGGACATGACATTGAAAATTGTTTTAAACTTCAACATCTTGTTCAAGACCTTATTGAGACTGGGAAATTACAGGTTGATGGGTTGACCAAAAATGCAAACCACAAGGCCTTTAAGGAGCCCTTGCCTAAGTATGAGAAGGGGGAGACTTCTAAAAACAAGAGTGGCAAGGCCGCAATCAATTATACATACCCGTCTGTAGATAATGTCATCAATATGCTTGAAATTGTGGACAATGATGTTAACATGATGAGGGGAAAAGATCCCTATGGTTATTATGTGAACTCACCTCCCATATTTGATGAAGGACCCGTTGTTGTGCTTAGAGGTCCTCAATCTCAAAGGTCATCCCAACCTCTCAATGCTATTACTAGGAGTCAGAATCAGGGTCCTGTGGTCATTAGAGGGCATGATTCCAAACCCAAACAAGTGACATCCAAGAATGTCACCAAACTTGCAGTCACTCCAAAGATGAGCTATAACCTTGTTGATCAGTTACAATGAACACCCACTCAGATCTCTATTTTTGAACTCTTGGAATTGTCTCCAAGGCACAAGCGTATTCTTGAGGACGCTTTGCGCGCAACAAATGTCCCTAATAATATAGATGTCGACCAATTCCAAAACATGGTCAACCACCTTGCTAGCCCACATTACCTTACATTTTTTGAAGAAGATGATAAAGCCTTGACCCATCTGCACAATCTTGCCCTTCACATTGAGGTCATGATCAATAAAACCCATGTAAGGCGTGTGTTGATAGATGGGGGTGCTGGGCTCAATATTTGTTCTTTAAGTCTTTTGAAAAACCTAGGATACTTAGAGAATGTCATTGATATCAGGAAGAAAAGTACTATCAAAGCCTATGATGAGGCTGAAAGAAGTTCTAAAAGGTTAGCTGTTCTTCCAATTAGAATTGGTCATGTCGAAAAAGACATTTTGTTTTAAATCGTTGATGCTAGTCCTCTAGCATACAACATCTTATTGGGTAGACCATGGATTCACGACATGCAAGCAATACCGTCTACCTATCACCAATGTGTCAAGTTCCCATACAATGGTGTAGAAGTTTTCATACCAAGTGATAGCACATTGTCTGTAAATACAATTTCAACAGGGATCCATGTTCCCTTAAATAGAGTAGTGGAAAATTTTGATGCCACTCTTGAGCAATGCAAGAGTAAGTTTAAGCCCATTGACCTTGGCATGGGAGATTATCAAATTGACTCCTTCACAAAATTACCAATTTTACCTAGGTCCTATGGTAAACCATCACAAGAGATGCATCCCTCGTCTTCAGCCATGACTTTGTTTGATAAATTTGTAGAGTCTTCATTGCCCATCCAGGATGAGAAAGAGGAGGTAGCTGTTAGAGAGTGGATATACAAAGAGGAAAAATACCAGCATAATGAAAATTTCTCCCCATCTCCTAAGGCTTATGGGAGAGGATACACGTTGGTTAAAAATATGGGTTACCCAGGTCATGGTCCTCTCAGTCATAGATTGGATGCAAAAGCAGAACCACTAGACCATGCTCTTTTTGGGCGTAGAAATAAGACAACCGTTGGCCTAAATTTTGAAGGTCAAACCAAAAAAGTTGTTCCTATCCTAGCTATGACAGATAGTGATGATGAATCCAGTTATGTTCCTAATTTACAAAATCAGCAAGGTAGGTGCGAAGATTGGGTTCCTTCCACCAATCTCCTTTGGGGAGATTCTGATACTCCAATTGCCAACCCAACCAATTTTGACATAGAACAAGAAGAGTCCATTATTGAAGATCATGTTGAGGATCCTACTCAAGAACACCAATACACAAATGGCATGATAGAAGGTGTTACCCTTGGTGACATTGAAGCTTCCACATCTAGACGTCGTAAGCATGCTTGGTGTAAACACCCCAATTTGGATTCAGAAATGGACTCTCATGAGTATGAATGGGAGTCTCTCTCAGACTCTTCTACTGTTAAGATGATGCCTATAGTACTCAACCTGCGGTAGCTAATGAGTCTAGTGTAGGATTAGAGGATTGGAGTCCATGAGTCACCTTAGTGGATGATGCTTCATCCGGTAGGGTAAATCCTGATTTGGGTACCTTAGAGGGATACTTGATAGATCCTAACTTTGTAGTCACCAGAGATGACACCTTATGTATCAATAACATTGAACCCACCATTAATCTACCCCTTGTTCACTACGACCTCATTGACTGGCCTTAGCACTATCAAGAGCCTCAGCTCCCAACCTTCTAGAATGACTATGAGATAGCGTGCTACTTGAATGCCCTTGAGCCTATAGTCTCTTCCACCAGTGAACCAACTACAAGTATGACTGAACTAGATATCAAGTACCTCAGTCACAAAATAAAAACAATAATGGTTTTGATGGCGAAAACCACTATGTGGCGGTGTCAGAACCCAAAAAAGTAAAAATAACGGATGTATCTGAAACCTCTGCGAGGCACCTAAGGATAGGGTACTTGATAATCTTCCTAGCTATTTTCAAGATAGGTCATCAGTTCTTATTGAGCCTACACAATCAGTCAATCTGAATACATAGGAGGCTCCACAAATTATACATTTAGCTCAATCTCTATCACCATAAGAAAAAGAGGCATATACTAAGTTCCTACAAAGAAAGCAGATCAATTTTTCTTGGACTTACTCAGACATGCCAGGGTTGGACACTAGTCTTATTATGCATCATTTTTCCATAGCTCTAGGCATGAAACCAATAAAATAGAAGTTGAGGAAAATGCATCCTCATATAGCTCTACTCATCAAAGCTGAACTAGAGAAACTCTTAAGTGCAAGATTTATCAGAGCCATTGATTATGCTAAATGGATTTCCAATATTGTCCCAGTTTCAAAACATGACAGGTCCATTCGTGTCTACACAGATTTTAGAGATCTTAACAAAGCTTTCCCAAAGATGATTTTCCACTCCCAAACATAGATATGATAGTGGACATGACTGCGGGATATGAGATCTACTCTTTGATGGATAGATTTTTTGGTTACAATCAAATTAAGATAGCTCCTGAAGATCAGGAAAAGATAGCATTCACTTGTGCATGGGGAAACTATTGTTGGAACGTCATGCCATTTGGATTAAAAAATGCAGGAGCCACATACCAAAGAGCTATGACCACAATATTTCATGATATGATGCATAAAAACATGGAGGATTATGTGGATGATACCTTGGCCAAGTTTAAGCAAAGGGATACACACCTAGAAGATTTGGAAGTAATTCTAGATCGAATGGAGCAGTTTCAGTTAAGATTGAATCTGAAAAAGTGTGCATTTGGGGTTACCTCAAGTAAACTTCTAGGATTCATAATTTCAGCCAAAGGAATAGAGGTGGATCTTGAAAAGGGTCAAGCTATATTAGATATGCCACCTCCTAAGAACATTAGTCAGATGAGAAGTCTTCAAGGATGACTCCAATCCATACGGAGGTTTATTTCATAGCTTACAAATAGAGCACAACCATTCAACAAGACATTGCATAAGGGAGCCACATGTGCTTGGAATGAGGATTGCCAAAAGAGCCTAGATCAAATAAAGCAATACTTGGCTAATCCTCCAATTTTAATGCCTCCTATCCCAGGAAAACCATTAATTTTGTACATCTCAGCGACATAATCTTCCTTGGGGGCATTGTTGTCTTGACTTGATGATACTGGGAAGGAAAGAGCCATCTACTACATTAGTCGTACTCTAGTATCTTATGAGATCAATTATAATAGTATTGAAAAGTCTTGTCTTGTGGTAGTGTTTGCTTCCCAAAAGTTGTGACACTACATGCTTTCCCATACTACACATCTTGTTGTAAAAATTGATCCTCTTAAGTATTTGCTTAGTAAGGCTGCTCTCATAGGTAGACTTGCTAAGTGGATGATGGTTTTGTCAGAATTTGATATAGAGTACATTGAGCATAAGGCTATAAAAGGGCAAGCTATTGCAAATCAACTTGTTGATTTCCCAATCAAGGATAGTATGCCTATTCAAGTGGAATTCCCAGATGAGCATATCATGTACATGACCACGCGTACTTGGAAAATGTTCTTTGATGGTTCAAATATGCAAAATGGATTAGGAGTTGGAGTATTGTTTATTTCTCCTCATGGGTACAACATACCTAAGTCTTACAAACTTTTGTTTCCATGCACAAATAATATTGCAGAATATGAGGCCCTAACCAATGGACTTAAGATGGCTATAGAGTGGAATATAATAGAGTTACATGTCTTTGGGGATTCACAATTAATTATCAACCAAGTAAATGAAGAGTACCAAACTAAGGATGATAAGCTGATACCTTACAAAAAGATGGTTGATTCATTGCAATGTTACTTCACATTTGTGACATTTCAACATATCCCTAGAGCAGAAAACAAGGCTGCAGATGCTATGGCTACACTAGCTTCACTCCTTCGATTGGAACAACACGAATCAAGATTTGAATTCCTGGTGGAAGAACTACACCATCCCATCTTTGACTCCTCTGAAAGCCACATCATTTGTACCTTGGTCACTCATGAGTCTTCCCGTTATGGTGCTATCTATTCATACCTTTGTGATGGCATCATCCTTGAAACATTCAATCATTCTGAATGTAGAAATCTAATTCGCAATGCCTCTTGCCACACCCTTATCTCTGGTAATCTATATAGGAGGGGTTTAGATGGTACACTTCTTAGGTGCTTGGAAAAGGAGGAATCTGACCAAGCGTTAGAAAACATCCACGAGGGTATTTGTGGAGGAAATTCTAATGGTCTTGCCATGGCCAAAAGGTTGCTTAGGGTGGTGTATTATTGGCCCATAATGCAGATGGATGCTATAGCTTTTGCCAAATCATGTAAAAAGTGTTAGAAACATGGAAACCTGATTCATGCTCCAGGTAGGGAGCTTATTCCTTCTATTTCTAATTGGCCATTTTAGTGATGGGCCTTTGACCTTGTTGGGTAGATTCATCTCAACTCATCAGGTGGACATAAATTCATTATTACTGATACTGACTACTTTACCAAATGGGTAGAAGCCGTTCCACTATCTGTTGCTTCAGGAAAGACAATCTCTTTGTTAATATTGAATCACATCATTTTTCAATTTGGGATACCTTCTGAGATAATCATTGACAATGGAGGTCAGTTCAAAAATAAGGACCTTACACACCTCTGCAAGAAATTCAAGATAAAACAACATTGGTCCTCCATTTATGTAGTACCCCGCCCCTAGTCCAATTTTATAAATGTTAGGAATTTGTTGATGCTTATGATTTTACTAACCCCATACTTGCATGTGTATGGTTGATGTGTTTGTTTTACATTTCTGTTTGACATGCCTGATGTGGTTGAGGGACGGAGTTGTAGTTACTTGCTTGTGAGATCCACACGATCGGCCGATCCCCACCATTGTCTGTTATATCTATATATACATATGCACATGCTTGTCTCTTATGCAGGTTCGTAGGTACCGGGCATCGACTTCCCTAAATTGTCAGGATGAGCGTGCCCTATCGCTAATCTCAATGGTAAAAGAGGAGAATTAATATTCAGTTCCAAATCCTAACCTAAGCCAATTATTGTCCTAAAGTAGGGGACAAGAATCTGTGTTTTCCCCCTTCTAAACTCGTCCAATTGGCAAGAGTTTACACCTAAGTCCTGAGTTTGAATGTGCATTTTTAGGTCTTTCTGATTCTTTGATTGTGGCGTTTGATCCGATTTCTATTTTTTTAGATCATTCTATTTTTAGCTGTGGCATGGTATTTAAATGGTAATTAAATAAATATATTTATTTGATTTAATTATTACTTATATTATATAGTTGATGCGTTAATTAATTGGGAATTAATTATATGCTATTTTGAGTGCGGTTGAAATATTTAATTAATGTGAATTAATTAAATATCCTCACTTTTGAAATATTTAATCATGAAATTAACCTTTGTTTAATTAAATTATATGTTATTTAATTGAGGGTTATTTTGGCATTTGTTTATTATGTTAACTAAATGTTCTAATTATTAATTAATTAAATGCATCATGTTGCACATTCATAATTTCATGAAATTGAATTAGTAATTCAAGTTGAGTTTGGTTATGTGTACTCAAGTCAAAGTGGAAAGGGGACTTCAGTTCAACTGAGACTGAACTGTGAACTAAAGTTCGTCTTCATGCAAAGCCCTCTTGGAGTTGAGTTTGAATTCATGCATGAGAAAGAAGATTCCTTTATGTATTGGGGGTTTTGGCCATTATCCGATGACACAGGTTTTGGAGGAAAATTTGGGAGAAATTTTTGAAAGGTTTGGATTCTGTATTCTTCGTTCTAGTCATCTTCAAATCTATTTAATTTTGATGTGAGGTAGGTTTTGAAGTTTATTCTTGTTATTCCTTTTCAGACCTTTGTAGAAAATAAAATTGTGTCTTCCTCGTGCCTGTTGGAGTTGAATGTTTTGGAAAGTTTTTGTATGTTTATTTGCAATTTAATTTGATTAATTTCACCTATTTGTTTTGTAACTTGATGGTTTTGAGGAATCTGTTAAAAGAGTATTAGAAAGCCCAATAAGGCTAAGGTTTTGATCTTTGTAAAAATTGTTAGCGAAGTTAATTTTTATGTTAAGAGTTTGTTTTGGAATGGTATATTATATATATACATATATATATATATATATATATATATATATATATATATATATATATATATATATATATATATATATATATATATATATATATATATATATATATATATATACATATACATATACATATACATATACATATACATATACATATACATATACATATACATATACATATATGTATATGTATACATATATATACATGTATATATATATATACATGTATATATATATACATGTATATATATATACATATATATGTATATATGTATATATATATATATATCTATATATATGTATATATATAGATATATATACATATACATATATACATATATATATATACATATATACATATATATGTATACATATATACATATATACATGTATATATACATTTATACATGTATATATATATATATATCCTATTTTTTTAAAATTTTAATTGGTATGTTAGAATATAATCTATCAAATAAGGATTATTTGATTTTATATTATAAATTGAAAATTTGCTTTGGGATGCTTTTGTTAGCAAATTTTTTTTTTAAAAGTGTTTTGTTTAAGTAATTTTTAGTCACCCATAAAGGGGCCGCCGTGCGCAGTACTGCTGGAGTACTGACACACGACAGTTCCCCAGGGAACTGTCATGTGTCAGTACTATAGGGTACTAACGCATGTCAGACCCTGCGATGGGGCCCGTGCACTGAGACAGGGGTGTGGGGGCACGTGCGCTCCCCACTCACTTTTTTTAATTTTGTTTAAAAAAATTTAATATTTGCTTTTTAATTATTAGGTAATTTAATTTTTTATTTGATACAAATTATGTTATTTTAATTTTTATTTCAAAGTCTATTTTTATTTATATAAAATTTTATTATTTGATAATTGAATTTAATTATTAAACTAGTTAATTTAAATTATGATCTTGTATATTTTTAAATATTAATAATTAATTTAGTTTTTTTTTTTTTTTTAGTAATCAGATTATTGGTTTATATTGATTTTTGTAATAAATTAATTATGTTTAACTTTTAAATGTAATTAATTTATTATATGGGTACGCTTGAGTTGATTTATTCCAATTATGGTAATAGTTGTTTTCAGGATAATTTGTTTGGAATAATGATTTATTATGTATGAATCTTAGATGTGCCTTTAAATTGTAGTTGTATATTGGTATTGAATATTTCTATACTTAGATGATTTTTCTAAGATAAAATTCTTTTATATGGTATAATTAAATGTATATCGTATAGGTAATTTTCACAATAGAGATTGTTTTGTCTATTTGTCTAATTGTTTGAGTTTAGTAATTTTTTTGCATGTGCATTCATTAGTATTCATGGATATCATGGTGACTATAGACACCCTTGGTCAGTTAGTTTTGGATTGATTTTTAGGGGTTGTAGTCATCTTTTGGGAATAAAATCCAGAGGGATGTTTTGGATATTCTTTCTATCATGTTTGGTTGTCATGCATGTTATGTTGTGTCGGTAACTTGTTTTATGATGTATCTGGTTTTGCATGTTGAATCTAGTTGTAGAGATTCAAGACTTGTGTTAACTCCGTGATCATATTGTTCATGTGAAACCCTAGAGTAGGTCATCTGAGTGTATGCCAGGAAGTGGCTTGTGAATTGGTGCCGAAGCCTGGAAGTGGCTACCAGGAGATCCCATTACAAGTGGTTTAACAAGTGATAATTAATAAACATTGGGAATCTAAAATGAACCTAATAAGATATTTGTGCCTTGCCCATGCCTGAGTTCCTGATTGAGATTAACTAGGATGGGAGTTGAGATGATGCTTGCCACCTATATGGACTGGATATGGCATAGGTAGTACCTTGTCTACATGAGAGGTTACTATAACCACATAGGGTCACTAGGGTGCCGGGGTCTGAAGGGACTACCAAGATAACCCTAGAGTTGGCTTATGTGATGACACTTCTTGTATGCATCTTAGGTTTCCTACGTGTATTGTATGCTCTGGTAGAGTTTTGTTATGCCTTGTTATACTTCTTGGTATCTTTGAGTTAGAATCTTTCAGGACCTCTTCCTTGGATTGTTGTTGTCTATTATCCGAGTGGGTTCTGATGTTATCTCCTTAGCACGGTGGGAGTGGACCGTTTAGGTTCACGAGGTCAGGTGGTAGTGATTCTTTTACCATTTGAGATTCTGACGTTCGTGCACTGAGGTTGAATGATCCATGTTGCAGTTATTCTTTCTTGTTCTTCTTTCTATGATCTTGTATCATTGTATTAGATTTTCAGAGTTATCATGTTGTATTTATTTTTAGTTATTATATTCACATACCCTGCGACATGTGCAGTTGATGCAGATTATTATGGTTACCTTATGGTACCAATTGTATTTATGTAATCATGCTTATGATGTTGTTTTTATCTTTCAGATGTAATCTTGGGATTCATATCTTTATCTTATATTAATTAATTAACTCTTTCGTAGTCTTTGTCAACGAACCCTTTAGAGTTGTAACCTTTGTTAGTTGTGTATTGCTATGCTTTGCTTCCGCATTGTAACTTTGATGTTATTGATTGTTAACTTTTAAAAAAAAATTATTTTGCAAACTTAGTCGCATGTTTAGGTTAAGTTCTTTTGGGTTCCCTGGTGGGGCATTACAATTCACTTCCCGCAAGGAAATGGACAAGCAGAGGCTTCAAATAAAACCATTCTTAAGATTCTCCATAGAACAGTTCACAAGAATGGTAGAGACTGGCACCTATAGATCAATCCAGCCTTATGGGCTTATAGAATGAGTATACGTACTCCCACAGGGGCTACTCCTTTTTCCCTCACTTATGGTGTTGAAGTAGTATTACCTTTAGAAGTTGAGATTCCTTCACTTAGAGTCTCTCTCAAAGGTTTGATTACAGATGAGGATTACTGCGCCATGAGGTTACAAGAGTTGGAACTTCTTGATGAAAAATGCAAAGCATCTTTTGATCACATGAGAGTTTACCAAAAGCATATGTCCAAAACATTCAACAAGAAGGTTCACCCTAGAGAGTTTCAAGTAGGTGATCTTGTTTTGCGAGAGAATCCTAAGAACCAACAAAATAGAGAGAAAAAGGGTAAGTTTGAACCTAGTTGGCTTGGGCCATATGTCATTACTATTGCTTTTGGGACAGGTGCTTACTTGCTATCTGATGAACAGGGGGAACAACTCCCTGACCCTATCAATGTTTTGCACCTCAAGAAGTTCTATCCATGATGTCTATTATATCTAGGGGCATCCTTTGTACATATTTATTGATCCTGAAAAAATTCCAAAAAAAAAAAATTCATATATGATGCTGAAAAAATCCTAAAAAGCTTATAAAGTCCTGAAAAAATACAAAAAAATCAAAAAATTCAAAAAATTCAAAAAAATAGAAAAAGTGCCTTGGCGAAAACCTGGAAACAAGCACCTTGGTAGCAAAAATACAAAAAAATTGAAAAATAAAAAAATCTCCAAGTGATGAAAACCTTGAAACAGGCACTACTTGAGGCCTTTGCACCCCTATCTTTTAGCATGCGTCCTCGACACTTAGCCATTCTCCACCATGACTTGACCTTGTTGCCTTGGTTTGGAATTGGTCTTTGTCTTTATCTAGGGGGCATAACTGTATTAGCTTTGGTCCTTTCGGATGCGTTGGTCTTCAGGACATTTCACAAACGGTGTTTTTCAACACCACCCAAATTGTGTTTTTCAACACTACCCTTGCATCAAGTGTTTCTTAACACTTATCAGATATCCTACCCACAGTCTAGTATGATGTGATATTTCTCAATAAGCAGATGAGATACTCAAAGTTTGACTCTATGACCTACACACACGCACTTAAACACTCAACTCGCTGAGACTTGATTGACTTTGTTTTCTTTGTGTGCTGTCTATGATGATTTATTTGATGAGTGTTATCTCCCTATGATAGTCTTCAATGATGCATAGCTAGAAGACTGAGGGAATGAGAACATGTTTTATTTCTTTATCTGCTTGTGGGCATATTTTGTTGGTCCTAACTGTCATTAGCATTTATGTTTGATCCACTTGATACTTAGGACCTACAAGGTATTATCCTTGACTGTTTTGCAAGTGCATGCTTATAGCCATCTTGAATTTCTTATGTCCTGATGCCAACATAATCTCGCTATAGTAAACTTAGGTAATCTCACTACACTAGTCATCTTGACCTACATGTCTTTGATGCCTAGGTGAGATTTCCACATTTTATTTGATATAGATCATATTCAGATTCACATAGTCATACTAGTGTGTATTGTATGATTTTATGATGCTACCAATAAAGCTCGATGATGATTATTAGATGTCTATTGGTGTTGTGACCTTGCAAGTCAACCACTTTTCATAGTAGCTTGCATTCTTAGGTTCATGTTAGATTAGTTTTGCATCTTGCATATGGAAAGAGCCCTCCTTTCATCTTTTGTGGACTTATGGGTTAACTGTGCTTGCCTTTCACTTCTTCTCAATCATGTCTTTCACTTCCTATCTTTCATATCACACCTTTTTACCCCTTTTATAGCATTTTGACTTTTTTGACCGATTTTCAAAACACCTTGGAATTGCACAAAAATTGCACCCCTAGCTAATTTCGATGTCCTAGATCCATTTTCAGACTCAAAATCAAAATTTGAGTTCACCTTGATCATCAAAATCACATTCCTCTTTCTTCCACATAGTTGACTGACCCTTTTTGAGGCCTGATCCTTTGATCTTCACTGGGGCATCCTTTCCCTCTTCATCCCCGTCTCTTTCAACCTTCTAGTCCTTTGTTCATTTCATCTCTCCTTCGATCTTTGTTGGGGCATATCTTCACTGCTTGATGATTATTTTTTCATCTTTCATCTTCGATTATGATTTCTAGTGACTTGATCAAGTTTATCTAGTTTGCTGCTTCTCCTCTTCCTGATTTCGATTTCGATTTCAATTCTGAGGGGGCAGTACCTATCAGCTTTAATCTTTGATTCATCTTTATCATTCAGTTCAGCCTGAGATTCTTATTTTGAGACTTGATTATCACTTAACAGCAATGGTGTTGACCTTGTCTTTTGATTCTTATCTATTATTTTGAGACTTGATTATCACTTAACAACAATGGTGTTGATCTTGTCCTTTGATTTCAGACCTGGCTATCACTTAACAATAATGGTGTTGGTCTTGTCTTTCAGCTTATGCTTATGTGTATGCTTGTCCTGATGTATTCCCATCCGTCGAACACACATCTGAGTTGTCTTGTGATCCCAAATCGTTCTCACATTTCAATTCTTCTTTGACTGCATGTGTTCCCAGAATGATCACACATTAGTCAAAGAGGGGAAAATGTATGCACCCTAAAAGGGTCGCCTAGACTTTGGGTCCCCATTTAGCAATTTATCAAATCCCTAAATCAAGATTTTCAAAAATTAGCATTTTCCAAATATATCAATTTCCTTGATCAAATCCTATGTTATCATTTATTCGATTATTCCTTGGGCTAACCATTTTATCCTAATTCTTTATTTATTTAAAAGGAATATTTCCTCCCCTTTTAATAAATAAAAAGCCCCCACTTTTCATCTTATCCTAAGTTGCACAAATAAAACATTATTCTTATTTTATAAAAAGGAGAAAACACTTTTTGTCTTATATGGACACAAAAGTCAACTCTTATTTTCTCATTGGAGGATACTTGTGCACATGGATTGCTCCTCTTTGATGCTCCACCCTCGATTAGTCGTACTTCTAACCAAAATAGATTTTAGAACTTTTTAGTTGAAAAATTTGATGTATCTATGGTCGTCATAATTATGACATCAATTTTGACAAAAATGACGTTGGACAACACGAGTCTACTTTTGGAGAATTTCAATCACATTTTCGATACATTCCTCATCAATTTAGTTTTCATAGTTATCAGAATTTTGACCATAATCAAATGAACTATTCCAATGAACACATTGTCAAATGCATAGTGACTTCATCGATTTGTGTGTGCAACTATGTCAGAATTACGATGAGACACTGGAAAACTATTTTGATGAATGTACTACAAAATGTGTTGTCAAAATGTATAGCAACATCGTCATTTTTTCACGCATGGTCATTAGAATTATGATGTAAACTAGACAAAATATTATGACAAAAGTACTATTGAATGTACAACACCATCATCCGTACATGTTTGAGGATGTCAAAATTCTAACAATTCATATATTTAATAACAAAAAAAATTGTTCTTGATCAATCCCACTAACTTGAGGAAGGTGGTGGTAATTGGATGGAAGGTAAAAGATGGTAGAATTAGTTTCTAGCTAGCCACCAATCTCTCCTGCTAAAATGCATGAACCCCTACAAGCTCATAGAGTAGTAGGGGCTAGTTGGATTAATCAGTTAAGATTGGGGAACCTTCCATGCCTCCCAATAGTGACAGATAGATATTTTTATTTGATTAAGAATGGAAAGAAGGAAAAAAAAATTGTCAATTGAATATGTGATTTTTTATTACCTCTCTATATTTTGGGTTATTTCACTCTCTTTCAAATAATAGACTCCTCGATCATCACTAGAGTCTAAGTGTTTCACATTTTGAGGGTCAGGAGAATTAGACATGCAAAGGTTACCATTGTATAGAATTTTTTTTTGCTCAAGGTTGTCTACTCATAAGAATATGGGATCCAAGTTATTTCTTGTGACACTTGATAGTAAAATTCATAGTGGAACAAGAATTACTTTTTAAAATGAAGCATCTCATTGGTTCACTGCTTGTTCACAATTCCATCATTCCTAATGTTAATAGATTTTGCAGTGTATTTGACCTCATTAGAACTCTTGAGAATATGAAAGAGGATATATTTAAAGAGACAATTGATGGTTAAACATATGATGCTTGTGAAGCAGTTAATTCACAAGACATGCAATCTATTTTGGAAGCAAGGAAAATATCCATGCTTCAAGATTGACCTTCCCAAGATGACAACCTTAATGGAGAAATATAGGATCTAGGAAAGAAAATTCATGCCATTCTATATGGGTTAAGAAACTATTTTTGGATAAGAGTGCAACTATCCATGATATAATTGCATTACCAAATGCACATGTCACTAGGATTAGGGATAAAATGGAAAATGGTCATCTTATATACAAGATCAATATGCAAGGTAGGACAAAAACAATTTACTCTTCTTATACTAGTTTTGATTCAATTTCTCATTTACCACTCAAAATCTATATGATATAAAGACATACTCTATGATTTATAAAGACATACCCTTTTCGTACCAGGAAGGCTCGCTAGTTTTTGATCCATGTCTTTGATTTCCCTTGATTCAAGTTTGTCTGCACTAAGGGAATCTATAGAGTATACTTGAATTAAGGGAATTGAAGGCATGGATCAAAAACCACTATCCTTCCTAGCCCAAAAAAGAATAGTTGATGGAGAAAAGTAACGCCCGATCCACCCCCACAAAAAAAATATTCAATATTTATTATTTAATATTTTTTTTGTGGGGGTGGAGCAGGCGCCACTTTTCTCCATCGTCCTTACAATTCTTCCCATTACTTCTCCTCCACTTCAAACAATTGTGAGTGTCCAGGAAAGAAAAGTGTACTCTACTATACCCTTTTCGTGCTAGGAAAGCTTGCTATTTTTTGACCCATGCCTTCAATTTCCCTCGATTCAAGTACTATCTACATCATCATCATCATCTTTCTCACTCTTCAACTACTATGCTTCTTATTCATGTCCACTTTCTACACACATGAGGAAATTAATGCTTGTCAAACTCATGGATGAAATACTACATGAAACATGGGTCAATGAGTAGCCAATTAAAACTAAGGTGAAAGGTACATTTGGTTTATTTTAAACTTTAAGTTTCAGATTTAGTGTTTTATGTTGAAAAGGAAAATGCCAAGGAGAGACCATTTCTCTAGTTCATGAAATAAATTATTACATTCATATGAAAAAGTGTTTACAAAAGCCAAACATTAAAATTACATTCTTTTCTATTTGATTATTTCATTTCTTTTAAGAAGAAATCGAAATGATCCCACACAAGTCATGTGATAACTCCTAAAACAATGCAAAATAAATGCACAAGAGTATAGAAGTCAAGAGTAATGAAAAATTTAAGATCTACCGTTGCATGAGGTAATGACAAATTGAAGTGCATCTAGGTCAGCTAGCTTCCAATAATTGTCTTCATGTCTTCAATGTACCTACAAGATGGTAAAGAATGCCATCAGTCTAAAGACTAATAAATGAAGGATCTAATACATGTCTCTAGAATTGACTGCCATACATATATGTGAAACTTAATGTAGAAATCCCTCTATATGTTTTTAAATTTTGTAGCTTTATGCTTTGATCTCCCAAATAACCTCATTGATTAACTCCTTGCTATTTTACCAATAACTTTAGTATTTTAGTGTCCCAGCAACCCATAAATGGAAAAATGCTCTTTGGGTTCAAAGGCTAATATTATCCACGTTTTCAACATGGAATGAGATCTAGTCTCCAGCTGATAATACACAAAAGGGACTGCAACTAAGAGTGATTATTTGCAGCTAGAAATCCCCATTAAAGGATTGGAAACCCCTATGGAGTCACCATCAGGTATCTAAGGTGATTTTCCAATGGAGGGACCCAATTGAATATTTTGAGCTTGAATGGTTGCATGAAACAAAAGTACATTTCGTTTATTAATTTTGTATTTAAAAATATTAGAGTACAAGCCATGAAACATAAGGAAATTTTACTAGTTAATTATGCATTTAGAATATCATAGTACAAGCCGTGAAACATGAGTAGATTTTACTAGTTAATTTTACATTTAAAGATAACATTGTACAAGCCGCTTCCATTTGGCTCATTAAAAACCCTTGTGGGAACTGTAAATTAAAAATATTCAACCTCTACACTCATAGAAGCACTAGTGGACATTTAATGTATAGAGGTTGAATGTTTGTAATTTGCAGTTCCCACAAGGGTTTTTCCTTTTCTCATTTCAGGCCATCTAGGAATTTATTATTGGCATGACGATCCTTTTTTGTGAGTGAACAAGTAAAATGAACTTTTTTTTCATGTGACCATTCAAGTTGAAAATAGTGACAATCCTATTTCATGGTTACCCTCATGTATGTGTTGCAATCAAGACAAGGGCTTGGACCTTTATCATTGTTTGAGCCACATTGAAGTGTCCCAATGATCAAGTGTGTGAGTTATCTCTTGAAGAGCATGTTCTGAGCTAAGAAGTGTACGATTGAATCAAGTATCTAAGGTGTTTTTCCCATGGAGGGACCCAATTGAATATTTTCATCTTGAATGTTTGTATGAAATAAAAATACATTTTACTTGTTAATTCTACATTTAAAAATATCAAAGTACAAGCCATGAAACATAAGAAAATTTTACTAGTTAATTCTGCATTTAGAATATCAAGTACAAGTTGTGAAACATGAGTAGATTTTACTAGTTAATTTTACATTTAAACATAACACTATATAAGTTGTTGTCATTTGGCTCATTAAAAACACTTGTGGGAACTACAAATTACAAACATTCAACCTCTACACTCATAGAAGCGTTGGTCGATGCTGAGTGTTTGTAGAGGCTAAATATTTTTAATTTGTAGTTCCCATAAGGGTTTTTCCTTTTCTCATTTTAGGCCAGCTAGGAATTGATTATTAGTGCGATAGTCCTATTTTATGAGTGAACAAGTAAAATGAACTTTTGTTTCATGTGACCATTCAAGATGAAAATAGTGACAGTCCTATTTGATGGTTAAACTCATGTATGTATTGCATTTAAGACAACGGTTTGAACCTTTATCAGTGTTTGAGCCACATTGAAATGTCCCAATGATCAAGTGTGTGAGTTATCTCTTGAAGAGTATGTTCCAAGTCAAGAAGTGTAAGATTAAATTAGGTATCTAAGGTGAGTGTCCCATGGAGGGACCCAATTGAATATTCTTAGTTTGAATGGTCGCATGAAACAAAAGTACATTTTACTTGTTAATTATACATTTAAAAATATCATAGTACAAGCCATGAAACATAAGGAAATTTTACTATTTAATTATGCATTTAGAATATCATAGTACAGGCTGTGAAACATGAGTAGATTTTACTAGTTAATTTTACATGTAAAGATAGCACTACACAAGCTATTGCCATTTGGCTCATTAAAAACCCTTGTGGGAAGTAAATATTACAAACATTCAACCTCTACACTCATAGAAGTGTTGGTGGCTATCCAGCCATATATTCTAGCATATCATATGAAGGATTTTTCAAGAAAAAAAGTTAAGCATCTCCTTCATATGGTTTGATAAATATATGGCTGGGTAGATGATGTAGAGGAAGAAATGGTTTGGTCAACTAACTCACTCTCCTACCATCCTATACACAAGGATTCACTTGATGGCCTAGCATCTAAACAACACATGGCTTGATTCAATCCTACAATTCTTAACTTGGAACATGCTCTTTAAGAGATAACTCACACACTTGATCATTGGGACACCTCAATGTGGCTTGTCCTACAACATAACACTCCATCAAATCCTTGGTTCCAAAACTAATTACCCCTTGGCCTTGGCATACGCCCTTCACCATGGCACTACACTTCATAAATTTGGATGACATCTCTCTCCATCATAGGATCTTTGTTTTGTAACAACACCATGAGTAAATGAGGAAACACTGGTAAAGGTTCAAACCCTTGTCTTGAGTGAAAACATACATGAGGTTAACCATCAAATAGGACTGTCACTATTTTCAGCTTGAATGGTCGCATGAAACACAAAAGATCATTTTACTTGTTAATTCTACATTTAAAAATATTAGAGTACAAGCCATGAAACATAAGGAAATTTTACTATTTAATTCTTCATTTATAATATCATAGTATAAGCTATGAAACACGAGTATATTTTACTAGTTAATTTAACATTTAAAGATAGCACTATACAAGTTGTTTCCATTTGGCTCATTAAAAAAAATTGTGGGAATTGAAAATTACAAACATTCAGACTCTACAGACATTCAATTCCCACAAGGGTTTTTATTGAGCCAAATGGTAGTAGCTTGTACAGTGTTATCTTTAAATGTAAAATTAACTAGTAAAATCTAATCATGTTTCACAACTTGTACTATGAGTCTAAATGTAGAATTAACTAGTGAAATTTTCTTATGTTTCATGGCTTGTACTCTGATATTTTTAAATGGATAATTAACAAGTAAAATGACCTTTTGTGTTTCATGCGACCATTCAAGCTGAAAAGGGAGTTGTACATTAGGTTTCACATACACCAAATTGGTGTTTCACCTGGTGGTGACCTATAAGATTGTATTTTGGCTTAGCTTTTACCTTCCACCGCCAACAAGAGCAAGGATAACTTTAAGAAACCCCCCTCTTGAAAAGTATAAAATCATGGCAAATCACATATTTTTTGGAGGGAAAATTTTTAATATTGATGGAGAATTGTGTTTGAAAATATGGATATTTGGTGGTGAATTTTTTAATAATGTATACCATGTTTATTAAAATATGGTGACTACAATTTTTTTTATATGAAAATTATTAATTTAAGTGGTGAATCAAACTTCCTTATACTGATAAATTATGGTGAAACTATTTTCCAAATATTTTAATTAATTTATTTGTTATGGAGAATGTTTTTAAAAAATACATATAAACTTGATGAATTAATACTATAGTTGTATAGTTGGTATGGCGTTTTAATAATTGGAAATAATTATTAAATTTAACATTCCAAGGGATTTAAGTTTTTAACTTAAATTTAATAAGTTCAGTCTTGAGTTTTCATTCTCGAAGAATGACACGTGTGACGATTCCAGAGAGATTTTTTAGTAAAGGAGTTATCCCGCCACATTCTATGTGAAATGCACCTTCCACCGTTCATCTCTCTGAATCCAATAGTTTTGATTTGATGTTGAAGTTGCACTAGTGGGTGCAGTGGGTCCCATCACTATGATCCTCATCCCATCAGCCCATGATCAATCATACCGTGTGTCATGATTCCACCAAAAGTTTGTCGTAAAATTTATGAAGACCAGCAATAGGCCCAAAATTCACCTTTGGCCATTGATATGTTGTAATCCAACAGACGTGTGAGTCTTTGACCTCATAAAATTATTAATTAATGGTGATGAGTAGATGACATTAAGTCAAGTAATGTAACTATCAATTAATGGCTTCTTAGATGGAGCCTTTCAGTTTCAATTTTCAATGACAGATATGTGTCTTCCATCATTAGATTCATTACCTCAATAGAATAATGCCTTAAGGCTTAATTGATCTTACATCAATGGTTTTTGACATTATTTTCTGACCATTTGATGATCTTACATCAATGATAAAGCTTCATTTCCTGCTTCCATTTCACAGCTAATGTACTTTGCTCATTATTTCTATGGAGTGGGCACAGGTTTCAAGTTTTTTTATATTAAAGAATTTCTATGTCCACCTGCATTTATTCCCAAGATAGAAAATGTCTTATCATAAGTCCTATTTCCAATTTCACCCACCATTGCATTAAATATGAAATATTTCAAAAAAATTGAAGGATAGTCACCATTTAACTAATGAATTAATTAGAGCTTTAGGGAAGAGAAATAATTTTAATCAGGGGATTATAAATAGATGATTTACGCTTGTTAATTTATGATTGTGAAAGCATATTTTTTGAAAATAGTCTGTGAGTGCCAGGTTCTCTTTTAGTTTTCTCAAAAATTAGAATACTAATATCAGTTTGTCAAATTTCAAATTTTAATAGACATTCCAAGTTGTTTAAGATGCATTACCTTAGAGGATCAGAAGGCCTTTTTGGGCCTGGTCACAAACCCAATCTTGGCATCTATTTCTACAGAGTTGAGACCCTTCACCAAGGAGGCTATACAGATGGTGTTGGGACATGAATTTCTGGAGAATGAAAATAGGTATAGAGTTAACACCAACATTTTTTCTCAGTTATTGGCATCTCTGTTGGACCTGGGCGAAAAATGTGGATATCCTCATGCTACTCAGGAAATTTTTTAGAGAAGAGTACCTCGACGATGATGTGAATGTTGTCGCATTTGCAGAAAGTGGGTTTGCAATTCCTTGGGAAAATGATTTGCCTAGGCTTCTACAACTAGAGGTAAATGTGCCCAGACAACCACTTCTACTCAACCTTGATGTTGAGTAGCTCATGCGTCATCGAAAGTGGGAACAGGTTGGGAGGGATTTCCTCTGGAAGTGGCACCTACTAGATGAAATAGATGACTATTGATGGCTAGAATAATTCTCTGAGATTATCCTCTCTTCAAAGTTCCACACAAAAGGAAGGGAGTTGAATAGTCCCTGAGTCTACCTAGACTCTAGTGTTCATCCCTCTAGTGCTAGTAGATTACCAAGGTTTTTGCAATGATGTAAATTGTAATCAATATGTTTTTAAAAAAATATGAAAATGTTTTAAGAAATTATGAGTGCTTTTATTTTTTGTTTTGGTTATAAGAATCGTTAATAGATATGGGCATCACTGAATTGTAATGGAAATTTACGTGATATAATATAAAAAAATTGCGTTGCACTTTTGTTTCATGTAATAATTAAATGTTTCCAAACTTTATCATGTAATGGTGACTGGTTCAAACTTCATGGATAAGGTATTGTCAAATGCATGAATTCTAAGTGAATATAGTTAATGATTATATTCATTAGTGTGTATTAATATTTTAAAATCGTGACAACTATTGGATTATGAGAGATGTGTTAGAATAACTGAGAGGGGGGGGGGGGGGTGAATCAGCTATATCAATTATCCTACAGTCCCAAATAAAAAGATGTAACTTACAAAACAATTTCACCAAATTATGCAACTTGGCAACATAAAATATCAATCTATCTGTCGACTTTATCGATTACCAGTAATTATCAAAACTGTGATTACCGACCAAATCAACTATGCAGTATGTAAATTATGATAGCAAAACAATCATAACAAATTATACATAACACAATGATTTAACATGGAAACTCTACTAAGGGAAAAACCACCTAAGACCGGTAACCCAAAATAATTCACTCTTCTGAAGTGATCTCGGTGAAGAGCCAACCCTGTTAAAGGTTACAATACACACTATTAGGTGTGACCTGGTTAGAGGATTTATCACTAACAGTTAACTTTTGACCAGCATTATGTCTTTCCCCACAAGGGAACTGGGGAAGAGAACAAAGATTCTCTTTAGAAAAGAAAACCTAAGTAATGAATTATGAAAAATTTTGAACTTTTAAAAGAATTACATGAACAAAACATATACTTAGTGTAACTTAGATTCCTCCCTAGGTTCCCTACTATCATATGAATGTTCCATTTAAGTTCATTAAATATACTAACAACATGATTTACTTCTTAAGGTAACTACATCATATCATGTGAAGATTCTTTATAAGGAAATAGAAAATGTTTTAATTTCAACTCTAACATTTGAATCCATCTATATTCCTAAGTATCCTTTGTGAACAATATAACATTTAAGGAATTAATACCACATAATAGATTTATCTTAGTGTTTGAACCATTACACATTTGGAAATCATTACATTTGATTTATTAGCTTTTTCATAATCAACAATAATGAGACACATACTATTTCACTTGAAATCTCACTAAATCCAAACATCATTTAAATAAAGTTCATATTTTCCCTTTCCCTCTTCCTAAATCTACCCATTCCAAAACATAATTTGAAATATATTAATGAATATTTTACATTCATGTCCTCTTGGGAGGTAACAATAACTTTACATTTCATTGAACAACATAAAAGATAAGTACAAAGTCTCCTTTCTTCAAAACTCAAACATTATGCAAGTATGAATCCTTAAGCACTACATTTGCAAATGATACATTGATAAAAAGATTTACCACCCAACCACATGGATACCAAAAGGTTGACTTAAAGGAGGATGGAAAGAGGGGACAAAGGCACACCCTAACCAGATCCACCTTGCAAAACAACATGTAGAAGCAACAACACAATAGTGAGAGAGAGAATGCAAATCACTTTCTTATATTCACTTCATAATTGATTCATACATGTCGGGTTGTAAGGCCTTCCCGGTTCAGGCTAGATATTAAAATCAAGTACAGGAATCCTCAAACATGTGAGAAACTACCAACAATCTCTAATCTTCTATTTTCTATCTTCTATCAAAGTTGACTCCTCCAAAAACTGACTCCTAAACTCTAACCAAACAACTACATATATACAAGAGGCTACCAAATCAAGTCATCCTTTAGATCCACAATCAAAGCAAGGAACAACTAGCTCTAGGTACACATGCTTCCCAATGATGGATACCAACATTAAATTCATGACCGTAATTAATTGCACAAGTCAGCCTCAACAGGAACTCAAAATAATGCACTCAGCAAACAAGGATAACCAAGTGCCAGGCAAGCATTGCCGACCATTAGGGAATTAACTGGGCACCAGAGAGATGACCAAACAACTCGGTCAACAAAGGAAATTGAGCAACACTGAACCAACTCGGTCAAGGAAGGAATTGAGAAACACAGACAAAACTTCAAATATGTTTTTGGTGACACAGGATTGCCAAGTACCTGAGATGCTCCTACATCAAACACCTGGGGTTGTTTGAGAATGATTCTCTGAATCATGAAATAGGTTTGATCTGAGCTACATCCAACTCAGATTGTGAAATCCATGAACTATCTTCAATTGGTTTGTTCTTCCATTTTACCAGATATTCCATGTATTGTTTTCCTCTTGTACTTCTGCCAATTCTTTTCTCCAAAATGTGCTTAAGTTCTTCATTCTACTTCTTAGGATAATCCATCGCTACTGTCATGTCTTCATCAAGTTCATGATATTCATACAAATTAGGAATGTTGAAAATAGGTGATATGTTGATGTCATCAGGTAACTCAATCTCATATGCATTTCCACTGTCAAATTTTCTCAAAATCTTGCAAGGTCCAAACTTCTTCATTTTTAGCTTTTGATATGTTCCAACAGGAAATCTGTCTTTCTTCAAATGAACCATCACTTCATCACCAACATAAAAATCCTTATGTCTTCTTGATAGATCAGCTCCATCTTTGTGTTTTTTATTACTCTTTTCTAGCTTATACTTCACATCTTCATGCAATGTCTTCATGTACTTAGCAAATTTTATTCCTTCAGCACTTCTTTTTCTTTCATCAATAATGTCTTTTAAATCAGATATACCTCTCAGTTTTATGCCATTTACAATCTCAAAAGGTATTTTTTTAGTACTCCTATTCACAGAATTATTGTATGCAAATTCTGCTTGTGCCAATACAAAATCCCAATTACTTGGTGTGTCTCCAACTAAACATCTCAAAATATTTCCCAAACTTCTATTCACAACTTTTGTCTATCCATCAATTTGTGGGTGAAATGTAGAACTATATTTCCACTTAGTACCAAACTTTCTCCAAAGGGTCTTCCAAAACTATCGAAAAAAATATACTATCTCAGTTAGAGATAATACTCCTTGATAATCCATGCAATCTGAAAATTTCCTTAAAGAAAAGATCTGCTACATGTATTGCATCTTATGTCTTTCTACAAGGTATAAAATGTGTCATTTTAGAAAATCTATCCACAACAACAAATATAGAATCATTACCTCTTACTGTCTTCGGTAAGCCAAGAACAAAATCCATACTGATTTCAATCCAAGGTTTCTCAAGAACAAAAATAGGTGTATACAATCTAGTATTCTAACTTACTCCTTTTGCAACTTGACAAACTCCACAACTTTTCACAAATTTCTGAACATCTTTGTACAACTGTGGCCAAAAGTATTTCTCCTTAATAAAATTCAACATTTTATCAATTCCAAAATGTCCAGCCAAACCACTACTATGTTTCTCCTTTAAAAAATTAGTTCTCATTGGTCCTCTCGGTATACATAACTGAATACCTTTAAACAACATACCTTCTTGAATGAAATATTCTTCCCATTTAGTACTTGGTTGATCTTGAATAGGTGCTCTACACTTTCTCCATGGCTCAGAAAAATCAGGATCAACTTCATAAGAATCTCTCATGTCATCAAAGCTAAGAACTTGAATTTTCATCTCGGTCATCAAAGATCTCCTTCTACTCAATGCATCAACAACTTAGTTAGTGACTCCACTCTTATGCTTTATCACAAATGTATAACTCCAAAAATACTCAACCCATTTCATATGTCTTTGATTCAACTTATTCTCACTACCCAAATATTGTAAAGCCTTATGATCAGTATACAACACAAATTCACTCGACATCAAATAATGTCTCCATTTCTTCAGGGCTTGAACAATAGCATAAAATTATTGATCATACACAAAATATTTTCTCCTTGCATCATTCAAATTTTCACTAAAGAAAGCAACAAGTTTACCTTCTTGACTCAACACAGCTCCAATTGCACTTCCACTTGCATCACACTCCACTTGAAATACATTATTGAAATCAGGCAATGCCAAAACAGGTAATTCAACAACCTTCTACTTTAGTGTTTCAAAACTTTTATTAGCTCCATGTGTCCACTTGAATTCTCTTTTGTCTCAATCATAACATTACAAATTGAACTAAAATTCCTTATGAACTTTTGGTAAAAACTTGCCAATCCATGAAATGATCTTACCTCACAAGCATTTTTAGGTGTAGGCCAATTCAAAATAGTTTCAACTTTTTCAAGATCCATCTTCAAACCATCAACTAAAATCACAAATCCCAAATACACAATCTCCTCTTTCATGAATGAACACTTTTTTAGATTTATCAGCAACTTTTCTTCTTTCAACCTCTACAAAACTTGTGTAACATGCAACAAATGTTCTTCTCTGGTCTTACCAAATATCAGAATATCATCAAGATATAAAATCACAAACTTACCCAAGAATTTCTTAAAAACTTCATTCATCAACCTCATAAAAGTACTCAATGCATTAGTTAAACCAAAAGGCATAACCAACCCCTCATACAAACCTTCTTTTGTCTTGAAAGTTCTTCCATTCATCACCTTCTCTGATTCTGATCTGATGATACCAACTTTTCAAATCAATTTTGGTCAAATATTTTTCTCCAGTCAAACTGTCCATGATATCATCCATTCTCACTATAGGAAACCTATATTTCACTATTATCTTGTTGATTTCTCTAGAATCAGTACACATTCTCCATTCTCAAATCTTCTTAGGTGCCAATACAGTAGGTAATGCACAAGGACTCAAAATTTCTCTAATCAAACCTTTCTCCAACAATTCTTGAATCTATCGGTTCAATTCCTAATTCTTGGTAGGTGTCAACTGATGAGGTGCCTTATTTGGTAAACTAGCTCCAGGGATTAGATCCATGCAATGATCAATGCTTCTCTTCGGTTGCAAACCATCAAGTACATTATCCAAAATGATATATTTGTACTCGTTGAGTAACTTATCAATCTCCTTAGGGATACTATCCTCTATTTTCTTACTCAGTTTGTTAGGAATCACAACAAAACATACATCATTCTTTTTTAAATCCTTAACAAACTTTCTTCCTTCCATCAAGCAAACTTTCATAGATGTGCAAACATTAATAACAAGTTTTTCCATCAAAGGTAACAAGATTTTTCTTCTTCCATTAGCCCAAATAGTATACTTATGCAATCTCCCATCATATATAGCATGTCTATCATATTGCCAAGGTCTACCCAACAAAATATAACAAAAATCCATAGGCATGATATCACACAACAGCTTATCATAGTATTTTCCAATTTTCAAATTCACATAACATTGTTCACTTACCAAGAGTGTATGTTCATCCTTGATCCATGAAATCTGATAGGGCCTCAAATGTTTCAACTTTTTCAACTACAACTTTGTGACCATGTCCTCAGATGCCAGATTCTCTGAGCTACCACTGTCAATGATTACCTTCTAAACTTTGTCAGAAACTCTACATCTGGTCTTGAACAAAATTTTCTTACCAAATCTTCCTTATTACTTTCACTCCAAAGTGCTCTCCTTACCATCAAGTTATTTTCCTTCTCAGGTTTATTTGGTGACTCTTCTTGCACCAAAGCATTCTGACTATTACCAACCTTCTTACTTGCATGTGTACACTCAAATGACTTATGTCCTTCTCCATAATTGTAACAAGTTCCTCAGAAACCACCTCTATTATAACCACCTCGGTAGGTACTACCTCTGCCTCTAGATGAACTTTCACCTTTCCACTCGGTCTTGCCTTTATCTAGCACTACTACATTTGGGGCCAAGTTTTGATAGAAATTTATGGTGGGTAACTTTTTATTACGAATTTGGTATTTTCTTTCTGTAATAGGCCCCGATGATGTTGATATTCCAATGCGTGTTTAATTGACCATCAAAATTCTGACAGATTCGGAGTATAGATTAAAAAAAAAAGTGAAACGGCCTCATCATTTTTATTTTGATTGGATAGAGGAAGCGGCAGAAAAGGAGAGAAAGCTGAGCATGGGAGAAGGTATGTGATTTCTTCATCTTTCGAGCCTCTGGCATCATATTCAAATGCATTTCATTTTATTTGATCATGAATGCTCTCTGAAATGACCGCATTCTACTGGTGTTGTGTCGTAGCTAGTGCTTTATATCTATTATTTGATGTTATTGGTGCTTGTGCTTAAGGATATCGATTCACTGTATTCAAATGTTTGGATTCATGTTTGTTGATATTACTGGCCTATATGTTTAATGACACCATTGTAAATTATTGTCATTAAAATGACCGCAATCTACCGGTGTTGTGCCCTAGCCCGTGCTTTAACTCCATTACTTGATGTTATTGGTGCTTATGCTCAAGGATATCCATTTTTTTGAAATGTTGATTATGGTTATCAAATGGACAGCTCGTGAGCTTCTAGCTAGGTGCCATTTGTATTGATAGCTTAGGGCATCAAATGTATTGTATCATTGATAGTTGATACTTTGTTAAAAGGAAATAGGACAAAGAACAATTTTTATTTAGTTTCTCTATTTTGATCCCTAAGTGGCTTACAACCCTAGAGAAGTATATGCAGATTTACGAATGCAGTTGCAGGATACATAGCAGCCGATAATTCACAATAAATCCATGCATCCAATTTGAATAGAAATTAATACAAAGAACTAGGGTCCTCCAATGGCCCAGTCATCTGGACCTTGACTGTCCCCTCAACCAGTGACCCTTTAAAACTGGGTTATCATGCAATCAGTGAGTGATCCTTCATTCTCCTGGTGAGCTTCTAGGTAGGCACCATTTGTATATTTGATAGCTTAGGGCATCAAATGTATATTGTATCATTGATAGTTGAGACTTTGTTAAAAGGAAATAGGACAAAGAATGATTTTGATTTAGTTTCTCTATTTTGATCTCTAATTGGCTTACAACCATAGAGAAGTATATGCAGATTTACAGATGCAGTTGCAGGATACATAGCAGCTGATAATTCACAAGAAATCCATGCATCCAATTTGAATAGCAATTAATAAAAAGAAATATGGTCCTCCAATGGCCCAATCATCGGGACCTTGACTGTCCCCTCAACCAGTGACCCTTCAAAACCAAGTTATCATGCAATCGGTGAGTGATCCTTCATCTCCCAGTCTGCCCTGCATCCAAACATATTGGAAATATACAATACAATGATAACAAGTATTTCAAAATCCCCCTTCCCTTAAGGAACACTATCAACCATCCCTTCCACATAGCATTTCACTGTTGTATGAGTAGATTGTGCAAGAACAGTTAACATTAAACAAGGAGAAAACTCCTCAACACATCTTGGAAACCATTGAATTCAATAATAAATGAAACCTAACACCAACACTATTCCTTCCATTCACTTCTACCAAGAATAAAGCATTTAATCCATTCAAAATTACATATAATCATTAGACAATTACATTTCCTGACTGTGTAGAGGAACAGTCACGACCAAAATGATCAAAACTACTTTCACCCTTACACAAGCTATTCCTCACTCTTAATGAGTTATAAACATGCCATTGTTTCAGTTTTGCTTGTGAGTTATGATAATTTTTGTAAACATGTCATTGGTTCAGTTTAGTGTATTCATTTTTGTCAGACAAATCTTCATTGTCTTTTGATTGTCTTCTTTATATAGTAGCATGTATTAATTGGTTGACAAATAAAGAAGCATTTAGACAATCGGAAGACAATCAGAAGATTTGGTTGATTAAGAGTGAGGCCTTCTTTAGAATCTCATATAAATTTGGCCAATTAAGATGAGAAGAAAAACACAATTCATTAGTTAAATTTTTTAATTTCATGTATTTTTTCTCCTATTTATTAGGTGCATGAGTTGAAGGTTGAATGTAAGAGTTTTATAATGTTGTGTTACCTTAAATATCGAGTTTTTGATACTCCTATGATGATCTTTCTCAACAAGTATTTTATTCTATTGTTGTTTTTTGAATAACATATTGGGAAAATACAAAATTGTGTACTTCTACAGGACAGTTAACACAAAATTGAAGCATCAAACAAGACTTGATCAAGTTGCAAGTGGAACATGCACTCAAATAGTAAGTAATGTAGAATAACAAAATACGTAATTTTTCATGTCTACATTTTGTTATTTTCTGAGATTACATCCATGTTCTATCTTCACATAATGGTTCAAAATTTAAATTTACAATTCGATAAAAGTACTGACAGGTGTTGTTCCTTGCACCCTCAATCAACAACTTGCCTCCATTTTATTTTGATTTACAAACTACTATATTATTTGAATATCTTTATTTTTTGCCACAATAGGAAAGAGTTTGAGGTGGAAGACTACAATAATAGAAGTGTTTCAATTTGGTATACTATACTACAACATCATTTCATAACTAAGTTTTCAATTTCTATATATAATTAGGTTATAGATAATCTAAGTGAAGAAGCATCATGTTAGACAATCCAAGTGAAGAAGGTAATGGGGATGCAATCAATAGATTATGGTCGAACTTGAAAAGAAAAGGCGATGGAAAATGTTATTGTCCCTACAATAATTGTAAGGGGTTAAACATTAGAAGATTGCTAATCAAATAGCTAAGAGACATTGTAGGGATAATGGTCGCATTGAAGGAGGCTTTGACTATCATGAATTGGTAAGTTTTTCATTATATTTATTTAACAATTAATATATATATGAAATACACCTGATGATGAGATCATTATCATGGTTTATTTGTGTTCATTTTAATATAGGTCGATCTCCCTAGGGGAGTACATGATATGGACCATGGAGGTGCAAATATTGAGAATATGGCTTTGGAAGTGGAGGATCATGGAGGTACAAATATTGAAGCTAAAGATTATGATCCTATGGAAGATGACAAAGATGCGCTAGATGATGGTACTAATACATTGATCAATGACACATTTGGTATTGGTGCAACTGATGATGATGATCAGGATGATGTTGATGTCATCCATGATATACCTCTACTTGAGAAGGCAGCCACGCCCCTTTACTAAGGCTCCCAAACAACTCTTCTCTCTACTGTATTGTTGTTGTTGAACTTGAAGGTTATGAATGGTTTATCCAACATAGCAATGTCACGTATGCTACGATATGTCATATATGTCATTATAGTAATTAAATGGTGAAACATGTACCATAAATATTGTTAATATTAACAACATATATTTTTTTCTATAGATTGATAGGTGAGTTCTTGTTACCACCATCAAATATTCTCCCTCGCTCATACCGAGAATTATGTGCCACTATGAAAGATATTGGAATAGAGTATCAAGCAATAGATGCTTGTCCTAATGATCATATTATTTATCATAAAGAACATGAATTTGCAACAGAATGCCCTGAATGTCATATGAGTAGATATCGAACAAATCAAATAACAAAAAAGGTGCCTCACAAAGTTCTTCGTTACATCCTCATTATACCACGTTTGCAAAGATTATTTAGGTGTAATAGCTTGGCATAATTTATGGATTACCATGCACATAATAGGAGTCAAGATGACATTATTTGAATGCCTACAGATGGTTCTATATTTAAGGACATAGAGGAAAAGTGGCCACACTTTATTGAAGAACCTCAAAATCTCAAGCTTTCAGTGGTAGTAGACGGTGTCAATCCATTTGGAGAGCTAAGATCTGTTTGCATTGTTTGGCTTATTTTTGTCATCAACAATAACATTCCTCCGTGGATGTCAATAAAGAGGGAGCACATTATGTTGGCAATGATTGTTCTAGGTATTTGATCATTTAATAGTTATCTGCATGTAATTATAAATCTTGTAGTAAAATGGTCACAATAATTATGTAATGTTGTTCATTCAACCAGGTAAATACCAAGTTAAAGATATGAATGTTTATATTGAGCCTCTTATCGACGAGTTGGTGGAGTTATGGAAAGGTGTCACTATGTATGACATCTCTAGACCAATAGGAGATAGACAATTTCAATTTCATGTAATGCTTGTATGGACAATACATGATGTCCCAGGGCTAACACATTTTTCTGGTATGTTATGGTGAATTCAAGTTGTACATGATAATTCTAAAAATAAAAATTAACATATTTAATCCAATTGTATCATTACCTTGTAGGTCTTCAAACAAAGAGAAAATTTGCATGTCCAGTTTGTGGTCCAAAGATGAAATCTTTTTATTCAAAAAGTTTAGGAAAGTAGGTGTTTGATGAGTATAGGTACTTTCTCCACAAAAATCATAACTATCTAATTACTGAAAAACATCTTTTCAATGGGAAAGAAGAGACTACATCTAAGCCATGGAGAATGACACCTCACTTATGGAAGTTGGAATATAATAGAATTAATCATCAAGGTACTATCATTCTACCTAATGATTTATGTTTGGAATTTGTATATTTTTATTATATTTTGTTTGCTGAATATGTGATTAATGATCGTGAATGTCATCAAGGCAACACTACTGAGCACCTTCCAAAGGGACTAAAGATTTATCCCAGACAATTTAGTAGGTTTCCCAATTACAAGTAGTTGCTTGCTGTGCATTTGTTTGATACTATGCATATTATAAAGAATGTAACAGAGACATTGTGGAAGATATTGGATGGAAGGCGTGACAAAGAAAAAATTGTCAAAATTTGTAGTGACATTCATGAATCCAATCATGAAATGAAAAATTTCTTTGAATCAAATAGAAATGGAGAACGGATTAATACAAGTTCCCTTCCATGGTTATTAATAGAACAACAAGGTGATGCCATAAAAGAAGTCATACGAAAAATTTGATTTCCCATAGGATTTGCTGCAAACATAAGCAGTACCATATCAAAGAAAGGTGAATTTGGGCCAGGGTTGAAAACGCATGATTGGCATACCTTCATCAAGGTAAGTCATGTTCTTTTTTATTTACAATATATTTGTAAACTACATGTACTTCTCATTGTATTATATGAGAAAAGAATGACATGATTATTTTTATAATTGTTGCAATACGTGCTACCCCTATCTCTCCCAGAGAACTTCGACAATAACATCAAACAAGTGATATATGATCTTGAAAAATACATGAGGTAAGCAATGATATCTGTTCAATTTATTGTGTGTATATATATATATATATATATATATATATATATTGTAAAGTCTCGTGTTTATATATTTTTGTGTCTTGAATGTCTTGTAGGTGGTTGTCATCTAAAGAAATTCATATAGCAGATATAAAATACTGGAAGAGAAGAATTCCTCTTCTAATGTGTGAAATGCAAAAGTGTCTATCTTCAACCTTTTTCAATGCATAAGAACACTACCTCATACACCAAGTTGAGGAGATTGAAATGTGTGGACCCGTACACACTCGGTCAATGTGGATGGTTGAGAGGCACTTGACATTTTTTAAGGCTTTGGTTCGGCAAAGAGCACGTCCTGATGGTTCTATGGTGGAGGGATATATGGTATACCAGACTATGGTGTATGTTACTGAATATCTTCCTAAGCTTGCAGCAAAGATCCATATAGATCGCATTTGTGATCTCGACACCATTAGAAAATTTGAAGGGGAGTACTTGGTGGGGGAAGGTAGAATGAGGAAAGTGAGAGGTAATAAATTATAAGATGTTATTGTAGCTATTAATTAATTCTTAATTTTCAAAATTAATCGGTTGTAAGTCATCTATTTATTTTTTGTACAGCATCTCAAGAGTGGGATGCAATACATTTGTATATTGCAAACAATCAAGATTGGATGATGAAATGGATTGAACGATGTCATCATTTAGGTTGCACATTAACATGAGAAGTTGTGTCTTCATTGGTTAATGAAGCTCATTGTAACGGAGATCCAAATGTTACCCAAAGGGAAATAGATTTAGCACATGGTTTAAAATATTTCTAGATACATATAAATTTGTTAATCACTCATACGTTTATGAACTCTCAATGCATTAATTTATACATGTTTTACATATTTTTGCAGGTCAAACACCACAAGGCTATGTTTTGCAATGGTCATAAATTTCAAATCAAAAAGTTAGATGACATAAAGAAAACTTGTGATTCTGGAATGAGTGCAATCTTTCAGGTGACTAATATTTCATCTAGAAATGACTTACATCCTCGAGAGTCCGAAAATTGATACTATGGCATTTTGGATGATATACTTGAGTGTGACTTTAATTCCTTTAGATTAGTTCTCTTCGTCATCAGATGGTATAGGCTATGACTTAATCAAAATGATCCTAATAGAACTGTTATTGAACATGACAATGGATTTCCAATGATTAATACAAGGTGGTTTGAGTCAGTTGGGGATGAACCCTATGTTCTTCCAAGCCAATGTGAGCAGGTATTTTACTCAGAGGTTCTGCATAAATCAGGTTGGTCATTTGTTGTTAGACATGATCTAAGAGGAAGGCCGATGAGGTATAATGTGATGGAAGAAGATTGCAAACAACTAGAAGATGATGTAGATGATGATCACGAACAATAGTTAGTCGATGATGTTCCTAACGCAAATTTTCTTGAAGAAGAAGAAGATGATGATGATGATGATGCTACTGATGATGCTACTAATGATGCTACTAATGATGATGATGATGATGATGATGATGATGTTGTTGATGATGATGTTTTTGATGATGATGATGATGATGATGATGATGATGATGATGATGCTGATGTTGATGCTGATGACGACGACGGCGATGAAGATGAAGACAATGACAGTGGTGGTGATGATGTCAACATCAATGATGATCATGGCAATTAGTTGGATGAAGAAGAAGATGAATGACATGAATGAAATGTACAGTTACGTGATCACTGCTTAATCTATTTAATATTGATTTCTTGATAGAAATGTGCAGTTATGCAATCAATGCTTAATCTAATTAATTCATGATGTACTTACTATGGGATGCTTATGGTTTTTAATGTACTTACTATGTGGTTTTGAGTATATGTATCATGAGTTTTTTAGCTAACATTAGATAATTGAATTACATATGTAGGTACCCAGACTCCTTTCATGAGCATCCCACACAGTCTCATGGATCGACAAACTGATCTTGATGTTGATGATGTGACTAGATCAGGTAAAGAGCTATATGATTATGGCCTGTAAAGTATTGAAATACTTTAAAATGTTTAAAATGTTTTTAACTATAATAAAATGTTTTTAATTTAACCCTTTTATATATTATTGTAGATGAGCCCCCTTTGCATCAACAGAGAACTAGGTGTGCATTGAGATCTAATGAGAGGGTAGATGATGATGATGATGATATCGATACTCATCTTACAATTATATCTTAAAAACTAGAAATCAAAAGAAAAAAAAGAAATTATTGTCATCTATGCACCTTAATTGATAATGACTGATTTTTATATGCCAATGAATTTAATTATGTGGTAGTGAATGTTCATAAATTTTATAATTTATTAATGAATGTTATCGTGTGATAATTAATGAATGTCACATTTAATTAATGTGTGAATGAATGTTATCATGTGATAATTAATGAATGTTACATTTTATTAATGGATGAAATAATGAATGAATGTTAGATGTTAACGGGGAATTTAGATTGATGTTAGGGGGGGGGGGGAAAATGAGCTTCCACCTTCATGTGGTTGGCCCTATTTAGTACAGAATATAAAACTATTCTCAAAACAAAGTGAAGCTCAATAAGTTTGTTCCTTATATAGGGTCTCAAGTGTAGCTTTTATCCCACTCTCAACATTACAAGGCTTCAAGTGGTGTTCTAATATTGGTTTCTCCATCTCCCACTGACATCTTGTCTTTCTCCTAAGAACTCTCACCGAGCTATGATACATGGATGAGCAGAAGATGTTCCTTATAGGCTACACATATGTAATATGGTAGATCTAGGGAACAAATATACTACAACATAGAATGAGTCAACTTGAATCTATAGTTTCTTCATTCACAATGAAAATTCAAATTACAAACCATATTTTAGATTTAATATTCATATTTATCTTCATCATGATCATAGCCATCATGGTCAGCATTTGGTTCAACTTGATTTGAACCACACTTCATGTTGGATTATAACATATTGACACTTACACCATGAAGAAGACAAATGACTAAATAGAAAGAGAGGACCAACTGTACCATCTTGTGGTCAGTCTATATCACATTGAGAAACAACGACAAGACTTGAAAATCAAAACAATCAAAAGTTTCTTCAAGACCATGAATGATCAACAACATTCCATTAGAAAACAAAACACTAAGCTATATTATCATTAAGCCATAAAATATGTTTTTAAAGTTTAGAAGCATATCACAAGAACTTTCAAGAAACATAGTACTATCCAAGGACCAAAATGAATACCTTCCAAATGATTATGATTATGTTGATGTTGATGTCTATAATTTATGTCTAATGATTATGATGATGTTGATGTTGATGTCTATAATTTATTTCACTTACTAATGCTTGCCTAGATTGAATTTTGAATTGCCAAGTTGGAGAACGCTTTCAAAGTTTAGGGTCTGTTCTACATGATACTCTTAGTTACAGCTCAAATGCAACTCAACATATTTTTGATGCTGGGCAACCCACTATAGAAACTCATCCGCAGGTGAAATTTAATGTTGTGAATCTTGGCATTGTTAATGTTATTACTTTTCCTCATGTTTCATATTTGTGAAAATGTTTCTTAGCACTATCTTATTCTTATTACAATGTTCTTTGTTGTGGGGCAGGAGGTCAATCTTCATTGTCTTCATTATGGGGGACAGTGAAGATTTCTCTGACAAATAGTAGGTCTTCTTTAGTATCGTATAATAACATGCTAAACTGATAAAGGTGTTATGGGTATTTAATCTGCAATTACTAATAGACTAAGCATATTATTACTATGCTTAATGTTCCATTTAAATGCATTTAACACAAAAAACCAATTTTCAAAATTGAACCAATGGCATGTTTACAACAAAGATGTGTTGAGGAGTTTGCTCCTTGTTTAATGTTAACGGTTCCTACACAATCCACTCATACAATAGTGAAATGCTATGTGGAAGGGATGGTTGATAGTGTTCCTTGAGGTAAGGGGGATTTTGAAAGACTTGTTATCATTGTATTGTGTATTTTCAATATGTTTGGATGCAGGACAGACCAAGAGAATGAAGGATCACTAACCGATTGCATGATAACCCAGTTTTGAAGGGTCACTAAAAGAGGGGAAGGAAGGATCACTCACTGATTGCATGATAACCCCACCAAGCATTCTTTCCTTTAATTTTCCATAATATCTCAAAGTATGATCATTATTCTTTACTTTCTTCTATATGCTATTCTTTCTATGGTTTTGTTATCTCAGAAATATATCAAAAACATTGTAGATGTGCATATAAAAGTAAAATATTGTCCTTCAATTGTTCCACATTGAAACATTTCCTCTTTGGAGTATTCTCTTCATTTGTACAATATTTGTCAAAAATGGTTCCCATATTTCTTCAAGATCTATTTTAATCTTTATAATGCAATTTTGATTAGATTTGACCTATAGTTGATTTCATTAGTATTTTATAACATATACTCCTAATGTGAAATGTGGAGAGAAAGAAAGAGACACACTAGGTATGAATTACATGATATACCCATCATCACTTAGCACTTAAATAATAAATTATGGATAGGGAACAACCCCCTAACCTCTGGATGTTTGTTTCATGTTGGCCTCTTATTATATGCAAAGGTAGGCCTATCTTAATTAGGCTAACAACCATAGTGTAGGGGCCATAATATTTTCCCTTTAACACATTTATAGTTTGAGAAAATCAGAAAAAATTGTTTCAGATTTACATTATCCTTTTGAACTAGCACATTGCCATCAAAATACATAATCATTGGTCATCTCAAGAAAATTCCTATTGATTAGTAGGATATCCTTATAAAAATTTGATGCATGGATTTCTTGTGAATTATCGACTGCTATGTATTCTGGAACTATGGAAGGAATAGTGTTGGTGTTAGGTTTCATTTATTATTGAATTCAATGGTTTCCAAGATGTGTTGAGGAGTTTTCTCCTTGTTTAGTGTTAACTGTTCCTGCACAATCCACTCATAAAATAGTGAAATGCTATGTGGAAGGGATGGTTGATAGTGTTCCTTGAGGGAAGAGGGATTGTGAAAGACTTGTTATCATTGTAATGTGTATTTCCAATATGTTTGGTTGTAGGGCAGACCAGGAGAATGAAGGATCACTCACCGATTGCATGATAACCTAGTTTTGAAGAGTCACTGGTTGAGGGGACAGTCAAGGTCCCCATGATTGGGCCATTGGAGGACCCTATTTCTTTGTAGTAATTTCTATTCAAATTGGATTCATGGATTTCTTGTGAATTATCTGTTGCTATGTATCCTGCAACTACATCTATAAATCTGCATATACTTCTCTACAGTTGTAAGCCACTTAGAGATCAAAATAGAGAAACTAAATCAAAATCATTCTTTGTCCTATTTCCTTTTAACAAAGTCTCAACTAGATCTATTAGATTTCCACAATCCATATTAATGCTAGTATCAGTTTCTGGGTTTGATTGTGTATAATTTTTTCCATCAATGTTTCGGATCATACTACATGATCCATCATATCATGTTCTTTTCTCTCTAGCATCTTGATGATGGATCATGTAGTATGATCTGAAACGTTGATGGAAAAAATTATACACAATCAAACCCAAAAACTGATACTAGCAAAGTCTCAACTATCAATGATACAATATACATTTGATGCCCTAAGCTATCAAATATACAAATGGCACCTACCTAGAAGCTCACCAGGAGAATGAAGGATCACTCACTGATTGCATGATAACCCAGTTTTGAAGGGTCACTAGTTGAGGGGACAGTCAAGGTCCAGATGATTGGGCCATTGGAGGACCCTAGTTCTTTGTATTAATTGCTATTCAAATTGGATGCATGGATTTATTATGAATTATCGGCTACTATGTATCCTGCAACTGCATCCGTAAATCTGCATATACTTCTCTAGGGTTGTAAGCCACTTAGGGATCAAAATAGAGAAACTAAATAAAAATCATTCTTTGTCCTATTTCCTTTTAACAAAGTATCAACTATCAATGATACAATACATTTGATGCCCTAAGCTATCAATACAAATGGCACCTAGCTAGAAGCTCATGGGCTATCCATTTGATAACCACAATCAACATTTCAAAAAAATGGATATCCTTGAGCACAAGCACCAATAACATCAAATAATGGAGTTAAAGCACGGGCTAGGGCATGACACCAGTACAATGCGATCATTTCAGTGACAACAATTTAGAATGCGGTCCTTTGGTGTGTATTAAATAGAATAGAATTTTTGGCATATTATTATCATTCTATTTCTTTGTTGTAAACATGCCATCAGTTCAATTTTGTAACTTCACTGTTGTATGAGTGGATTGTGCAGGAACAATTAACATTAAACAAGGAGAAAACTCCTCAACACATCTTGGAAACCATTGAATTCAATAATAAATGAAACCTAACACCAACACTATTCCTTCCATTCACTTCTACCAAGAATAAAGCATTTAATCCATTCAACATTACATATAATCATTAGACAGTTACATTTCCTAACTATGTAGAGGAACAGTCACGACCAAAATGATCAAAACTACTTTCACCCTTGCACAAGCTATTCCAAACTTCAAGTAAAATGAGCAATATGCTATATCAAATCATTCATATTCATAGTAACAATTGAAGAATCATTTTGTTAATGAACCCTCTCACTATACCCTTGTGGCAGAGAAAGGAAACCTCAAAATAGAGAAAGGAAACTTAGTAAAACTAGTCTATGCCGATGGGTACAGTCATGATAAGTGCCTCTCAAACCTCTCCAAACATGTAATATTGTCTTTAAATACTTTATTGATCTCTTCTAAACCTTAACCAAAGCAAACCTACATTTGAATCCACACACAATAACCCCAAAATGAAGGGTTTTGTATCCTTTAATGAATCTCAGTCACTGGTAGCGCATGGATAGTCAAACCAGTAGTCTCCAAAGCATTCAATAAGTGACTGGATAGTATTTAATACACACTATTACTTTCATTCACTTCTACCAAGAATAAAGCATTTAATCCATTCAACATTACATATAATCATTAGATAGTTACATTTCCTCATTGTGTACTAGAGGAACAGTCAGGAAATGTAACTGTCTAAACGATCCAAACATTTGAAAATAGTGAGTCGATATCCTTGAGAAAAAGCACCAATAATATCAAATAATGGAGATAAAGCACAGGCTAGGGCATGACACCAGTAGAATGCGGTCATTTCAGAGAGCATTCATGATCAAATAAAATGCAATGCATTTGAAATTTGCAGTCGAATATGATGCCAGACGCTTGAAAGATGAAGAAATCACATACCTTCTCTCACGCTCAGCTTTCGCTCCTCTATCCAATTGAAATAAAAATGATGAGGCTGTTTCACTTTTTTTTTCATAGCCAAATCTTCCTTGTACCACACAAAGAACATACCATTGGTTCAATTTTGTAATTTGTTTTTTGTGTAATTAGTAATTGGTAGATTAAATGCATATAACACCTTTATTAGTTTAATTAGCATGTTATTATCATATCAGATAAAGTATGTTTAAGAATTGTTGGGACTGGTCCTTTTACATGTATTAAACATAATAGAATTTTCAGCATATTATTATCAATCTATTTCTTTGTTCTAAACATGCCATTGGTTCAATTTTGTAGATTTTTTTAATCTGTTAAATGCATTTTTTATGAGGAGGGGTCTTGTTCTCAGGAGATTGATGAAGATTGTGCACCTCAAAAACCAATTCATAAGGTACCAATCATGTTTCCTATTCGCTTATATTTTTGGATTGGTAAATTTCCTTATAAGTTTCATGTCCTTTCTTTTGATTACTATGGATGAGATATATATCTTACATTTAACATTCAACTTCTTTACATTTTAGAACATGTAGTGTGTTTTTTGAGGATTTTACCAAATCAACTTTTAACATAAACCGAAAACACCAAACTGATATCTTGCCCTTTCAACTTGACAAAATATTTGCATTTGACCAATAACTGCAAGCAACTGAATGATAAATCCACATACTTGTATCTTTGTAAAATACCTGGAACATCAAAAAGATGGCTAAGTGGCTGCCACCATGATTTTTATCTACTGAATATGGGGAAAAAAAACACCAAAAAAAATCAAATAGAAAACATGATTGGTCATTTCAGAGAGCATTCATGATCAAATAAAATGAAATGCCTTCTCTCGCGCTCGATCAACTTTCACCTACTTGTTTTCTCCCACTCCTTTTCTCTACAAATGAAATAAAAATGATTTGGTCATTTCAAAATAGTGAATCAATATCCTTGAGCACAAGCACCAATAACATCAACTATTTTGATATGTGGGTATCCTAATGTTGGCAAGAGTTCTTTTATTAATAAGATTACTCTGCAAGCTTGAAGAAGTGATATATTTTGGCAAATGAAGAGTAGAAAGATGATATTCCTGAGATCATGGATGGACACAATGTTGTAGACAAAATGGTAAGACATCTTTCTAGACTGGCCTTGGATCCTTTGACAATTGGGGTAGGATCCAGACCCAGGCTAAAAAGATGTCTTCCTTTCTATTGTGGAATTATCCCTTCTTTGGCCTACACTCATTCCTCTTCTCAAAAATAGTTATCTAGAAACTTTGGATATTTTTTCTCATCCATGCACGAAATGTGCTAGTGATCATATAAAATTACTTTAGGCCTCTAGTATTGATGAGATGTACAAGTGTAAAATGTTTTTGTGAGACTGGGATCAATTTGTATAGTGTACATAAATGCAAGGTGGTGATTTTTCTCGATGATCAACAAGTAGCTAGGATAGTAGCTAGGACTAAAGATAAAATAGCTCAAGAGACCATCATAGGTTCTCTCTTTCTTTGGTCTATATTATTGACAGAATGTTTTACCTTTCATTAGCTCATCAAATCCAGGGATTTGAAAGAATTTAATAGAATATTTTCATGACAATGTATATTATTTAAGTTGACGTTGCATGAATTTATCCACATCATCTTCATCATGTCCAAATCTAATGTCTATTCTATAGAATTCCTTAGTATATTATTTTACTGATCTATCTCTCTGCCTCAAACTTTGCATTCACCTAACTAGGTTAATCTGATAATCACAAGGTAAGAACTTTCCTTTTAATTTATTCACCATTTTATTCCATACCTTGATTTTGTCTTTACCTTTCCTCTTTCTATCCAAGTGCAGATGTTCCCACCACAAGGATGCATGACTTTTCAACTTTGTGCTTGCAATTTTCACCTTCTTTTCCTCCGGTATATTTTCATATTAAAAATACATTTCCATCTCAGTGATCCAATCCACTAATTCATCAGAATCTAATTTTCAACTATACTCAGGAGGATTGAAGTGTGGTGTAGATTTCAGACTTGTCAAAGCCTTCAAGAATCTTTCCTCACCCTAATCCATCACAGGTGTAGGTTCTACATCACCTTGTTCTACCTCAATTTCATTGTCACTAACATCTTCACGATGTCTTCCTCTTCTCTGAGTTATTTCAATCACTTCTAATCTAGCAGTAAGTTGTCTCAATGTGTCTGCCGGTCCTGGATCCACATCTTGCCTCCCACGAACCATCTTGAAAACCCTTTGCAATTGTAGGTCAGATCACAATCTACTACCCCACAACAAATCAACTAGGGCTTCACAAGAAGGAACCTTCAAACCCAAATTCACAAACCTAGATCCAAATCTAACCTGGCTTTGATACCACTTGACACAAAGGAGGATGGGGAGAGGGGCCAAAGGCACACCCTAACTAGATCCACCTTTCAGAACAACACACAGAAGCAACAACACAATAGTGAGAGAGAGAATGCAGATCACTTTCTTATATTCACTTCATAATTGATTCAAACATGTTGGGCTATAAGGCCTTCCTGGTTCAAGCCAAATATTACAATCAAGTACAGGAATCCTCAAACATGTGAGGATCTGCAAACAATCTCTAATCTATCTTCTATCAAAGCTGACTCCTCCAAAAACTGACTCCTAAACTCTAACCAAATAACTACATATATACAAGAGGCTACTGAATCAAGTTAGCCTTTAGATCCACAATAAATGAAAGGGATGATCTGCTCTAGGTATACACACTTCCCAATGATGGATACCGGCATTAAATCTATGATTGTAATTAATTGCACAAGTTGGCCTCAACAGGAACTCAAAATAAACTACTCCGTAAACAAGGATAACCAAGCACCAGACAAGCATCATCGAGTGCCAGGGAATTAACCAAGTGCTAGAGAGATGACCGACCAACTCGGTCAACAAAGGAAACTAAGCAACACCAAACCAACTTGGTCAAGGAAGCAACCGAGCAACATAGACAAAACTTCAAATATATTTTTGGTGACACGGGATTGCCAAGGACACGAGATACTCCTACATCAAAGGCCCACTCCCCCATGCTAGGAGATAAACACCAAGGTCCACAAAAGGATTAATCACTAGGTCATACCTAGGGTTGGGATAACCTTTCCCAAATAGCAATTGAAAACAAAATCAAATTACAAATCATTTTCCAAAAGGTTCTAAGGCTAGGTAGAAACTCTAAGAAATAAACTAAGTTTCATCCCATAGCCCTCACCCCTTGGGTTGTCCTAGTACTATCCACTCTTAGCCCCGGCCCCCAAGTAGGCACATGCAGAACCAAATGCCTTTCTTACAGACAAGTGCTATTCGATCGTACCTATGCATAGGTACCTTCTCCCACTCCCATCCATAACCTTTACTAGTACTAATGGCATGGGCGAGACATACATTAATCTATTTAGTGTTTGAACCCATTCCCATAAGTTTTAAATTAAGTTATCATTTGTTAAAACAACTCTTTAGTCAGTTATCCTGGTACTAGCCACTTAGGGCCCCAACCCCACACTAAGAGCCACTCACCTAGTGTTCTTAAGTTTCCTACACTTACCCAAACATCATAAACACATAATACATGAAGTAAAACTAATCATAACATCATTTAAGAATTTCCACACATAAATAAGAAAGATTAGGAACATTTAGGAAACCATGGGATAGCCCTAATCCATTGGATAACCCTAAACCCTAATCCTAATTCCTAAAAACATCATGAAACTTAACAAGGCATCTAAGTGAAAAACATCATAAGTAAACCCTATAAATTCAACAAAACAAGTAATGAACATACATAGGTGGTAAAAAATTCCACATGGATTACCACAACATTCCATCTATGAAAACCTCATGTGCCTGAAATTTGGCTAAGTGTGAAAATTTTCAGAAATCTCCAAAATCTAGAATTTGCATCTTAACTCCTATGAAGCTAAAACCTATCTCAAACATCCTGGAATGTATTTATGAAAATTTTGAGGCCCTAAAACCCCCAAAATTCCAAAAAAAAATTTATATGGACCTATAAGACATTTTACCAAGTGTCGTGGTAAAATGTCGTATGGGTATGACTACAATGTCATATGACATTGCAGGACACTTTCAAGAAATTAAATTTTAAACCTCCCGAAAACACTGAAAACTGATTCTTTTATGTATGGAGAGTGCCTAGAAAAGGTTCCCTGAGATCAACCTAATGTAAGGACCTCAGTACCACATCCATAGCACATCCTCACCATTACCCAAGCCTCAGACAAGAATAATAAAAGGAAAAACAATAATCCATAGAGAAGCCTACAAGAGAAAAAAGAGTAGGAAAAAGGACTCCATCTCATTCCTAAACCTTCCTATTTCATTCAATAAAAGATTAACACATCCTCCCACATGACCAAAATAATTCCTAACTTCCCAAGAAGATTTCATAATGCAAAATAAATAAATAAATAAAAACTATATAAACATACATAATTTACTTCCCGAAAACACAGAAGATAAGACATTTATATTTCATTTTTTATACACATTAAACAATCCTATTCTAATCAATATCATATCACACACCAACACATTAATATACACACAAGAAGAATGGATATTCTTCCCAGTTTAGACCCTACCCAGGGTCCTGCAGAGAATCCTCTTCCCTTGGCTACAAACTCTCTACAACAATTCAATCCTTGAGTGGATAGCCTCCTGAAAAGCTTCCTCTGGAAATCGACTCCAAGAAATCCTCTCACACTTGTCTTCACCAACCAGAGACTCTCAAACTCACATAAAATTTGAACTAAATTTCTAACAAAAATCAATTGTAGACAACTCCAAAAACTAATCTTCTAGAAATTCTCATCCTCAAATTAATTTCCCAGCCAACCTCCCTCTCTCATAGGGATCTCTCTTGTATATAGATTGGAGGGAGTAGTTGCACGGGAAATTTCAACCAATGCAACTATCCAAACCATCTATTGGTTATTAGTTAGGCTTAAATAAATTTAATACAACCATTCCCATAAAGAGATTGTCAAGTTGATATAATTTTGGTTTATATTTCCTTTATTTAAGGAAGGCATTAGTAATAATTTCCTCCAACACATTTACTATTATCTTAGTTACCTAAGCCATAGTAAAGGGAGATAATTATTTAATATTTATTTACCATACCATAAACTTATTTTATTAATATAATTAAATGAAATAATTACTTCCACACACATAAGTATATAGATATATGTAATCATAGGCTTACATGTACACCCATATGCTTATGTGTACATATATTGTTATAATATTATTAAAATAATATTATTATTAATGTCATAAATATCTTATTATTAATGTATTATAAAATATTATTATCCAATCAAATAATAAATCATATTCAATACAAAGTAAAATCATGATATATATATATATATATATATATATATATATATATATATATATATATATATATATATATATATATATATATATATATATATATATATATATATATATATATATATATATATATATATATATATATATATATATATATATATATATATATATATATATATGGGGTGATTACTAACATAAGATGTTCTAAACATGATTAGCATAATCAATCACAACATCATATACTCGCATGAATAATAGCTCATATAAATTATCTACTAACAACAATCAAACATATCATTAAGAACAATTAAAGCTACCATATCCAAACCTTATTTCCCTAAAATGAAAGAGACAAGAACAAGAAACAAGATCACCATAATCCAATGAACTAAAATACACAATGATACATCAACAACACAAGGATTTGACTCAGGAACTCCCCACCTAAGGATCAAAAGGGTCAAAGGTAGAGTTCCTTCTCATGTAACCTTGGTGATATCTCCATAAAAACAACAATGATCAAGGATTTTGAGGGATTTCTCATACTTATGAGGCCAGGTGGAGACGATTCCCGGTACGTGCAATCCTGCATCATGGAAAAGAGATACATGTGAAAAGATAGATATATATACAAATCAGATATATGAAAATAGATGACCATGATTGATACATCGTGTGGACCTAAACTGAGTGAGTAACTATGACTTTGTATTGAGTCATGAAAACATATCAGACACACATATACATGGAATATAAAACATCATAGATAATAGTGGTTAGATTCAAATCCTTGGGTTAGCTCTATATAACATATAAAGATAGATGATTTTCAATTTCATGAACATATAAATGATAACCATAAATGTGTGTATCTAAACATCTGATAGACATGTCATTATCCATAAAACATGAATGTAAACATATAGTCCTAACCATCATAAAAATGTCCAAATCCGAAAGTCCAAGTATCACCATAGGCAAGGGTATTACATCCTCCCCCCAGAGTTAGGCCTACTCCTGGAAGCCTGCAAATAGATAAGGATAAGCATCTCTAAGTCTAGAAGCATCCTTCCATGTGGCTAAGGACTCATCATTGGGGTCCCATTGGACCCTTCCCTGATCTATGGTGCAACCCCTGAGGGTCAGTGTCCGGTGCTGCAAAATGTGTATCGGCTCTAAAGCCAACTGCCCATCCGCTACCTGTAATGCTTTACAATCCAAAACATGATTCACATCAGGAATATATTTTCTAAGAACTAAAACATGAAATACATCGTGAATACGAGCAAGGATGGGTGGCAAGGAAAGCTGATAAACTACTAGTCCTATCCTCTCTTGGACTTCAAAACGGCCAACAAATCAGGATGCCAACTTGGAGCCTTTTCCGTAATGGATTGGACTCTTTTGTGGGCATTGTGTGCTAAAATGTTGGCACACTTCTAAGTCATTAAATCCAAGATTGCTCAAGAATGAGATCTCAAATGGTGAATCATAGCTCTCTATTCATGGAGTGTAAGGGTTTGTAATGGAGGCCCTCAGATTAGACCTAGTTTGTGCCCATGCAAGTACACCATAAAATGAGAGATTCAAAGAGGAAAAGAAAGAATGCTAGTCTCCATGATCATCAAGTATGCATGCAAATGAAAATGAAATCTATTCTATATGATAACAATGCATGAAAGCAAACTAATCTATGAAAGGAAATGCTTATGCAAGATTATTCTATGAAAGGAAATATAAATCTAATCTAATATTCAAGTGCAAGATTAATCTAAATGGATTGTCATGGGGGTATGAGTGAAGAAGACAAGAAAAGAGAAGTTGTAATATCCTAGCTCAAGTGCTCCAAAATTGCTCTCCAAACCTGCATAACAATAACATAAAATCTAGATCTCTAAAATCTTCATGCATAAAATGAAAAGGACAGGGCTCCTTATAAAGGATTTAGAAATGAATGGATGGTACAGATTAAGAGGCAAAAAGAAATGAGCAATGGTGGAGATTAAATCTTGGCTGATCCATGTGCTCAAGATTCTCAAGAGGCAAAATCAATGGACATGATTAAGAGGCAAAAAGATGTGTGCAAGAGATTAAGAGGCAAAAGGAGATTCCACTCACCTTGGAAAGTGTGCATTTAATGTGTAGACAAAAAGTCTTTTTCTTTTTCTTTTTATTTTATTATTTATTTATTATTTTTAGCAAAGTGGCCTCCATTATTTAATTAAAAGATTTTTTATTTATTTTTAAAAGAGATTTTTTATTTTAATTAAATGTGGCTTAGAATAAAGTGATTTTATAATTTAATTAAAAGATTTATTTTATTTAATTAAAAGGGAGCATGTTCTATTAATTAAATAAAACTTAGGATAAAATGATCAAACCTTAGGAAATATTTGAAATAATTGAATTAATTATGATTTGATCAAGGAAATTGATGAATTGATGAATGGGGGCCCAAAGTCTAGGTGACCATTTTAGGGTGCATATAGGCACACCCTAAGAAAAACTCTATCTCCAAGGGAAAAGTGTACATCAATCCTATGAGCATCTGCATACTTCTTCTATCTATCTTGGGCTATCAAAATATGCTCTCTGATCCGCTTAACCTGCTACTCCATGTCCTATAACATCTCAGGACCTAGAAGTACCCTATCCTCCAAATGGTCCCAACTCAATGGAGGACAACATGATCGACCATATAGAGCCTGAAAGGGAGACATGCCTATGGAACTGTGATAACCATTATTATATGAAAACTCCACCAAATATAAATATTCTTCCCACTAGGTTTGTCTGTCCATGACATACATCCTAAACATATCCTCAAGAACCTGATTAGCTCACTCTGTCTTCCCATCTGTCTCTGGATGATAGGTTGAACTGAAGTTGAGCTGAGTCCATAAAGTGTGCTGAAGGAAAGTCCAAAGAGTCAATGTGAATACTGGATCATAATCAGATATGATCTTCCTAGGAATTTTGTGGAGTCTCACAATGTCCTTCATAAATACTCTATCTAGTACTAAAGTTGCTGAGTAGGAAGACTACAAACAATTGGCATCCTTTGTGCATGCACTTCTTGAGCTGCATTGCAAAAATCATACGGAGAGATATGGGTCGTTACACCCCAATAATTTTCTTAGGTTCTCCTAAATCATCAGAACACTGAATGCTCATGTTTCTACAATCCAAGATAGGTTTGTGAGCATCCAACCAATCCATACTCAAAACTACTCCATACGAGCCTAAAGTAATCACACAGAGATAAACTGAGGTGGAAAAAGGTCCTAGCTCTAACTTACAACTCTAGACATAAGAGTTAGAGCCTATTATTTTCCAAGAGGCTAACTCAACCTGCCACCTATCTTCTTGCCTTACTGTCGTCAGCCCGCACTGCTCTACTAAAGAAGGAGAAATAAAAGAATCTGTTGCTCTTTAATCAAATAGTATAGTGGTAGAGATACCCCTTAACAAACCTAGGGTTTCAATGACTGATCCCTGATGATCATCCAGCCTATGGTCTAGAGTGGAGAATACTCAGTGAGTTCTACCTAAATCACCTACTGTGGGTTTGGAAGCGGCCTTCCTATAGCTAGCTGCTGGGGTAAATTTTTGAGGATAGTTAACTGCAATATGACAATGTTGACCACAAGAGTAGCATCGGTGTTCTTAGCAAAATTCCTTCCTGTGGAAGGTGCACTAGACTGATGATAACTACCTCGACTAGAGTTCTGAGGCATACTCTGAGTTGGCTGAGAATTTGGGTATCAATTAGCACGCTGCTAGTTGTGAAAATTATTGGATTGAGAACCCCCATTTTTATTATTGTTTCTATTATAATTGTTTTTGTTGTGAAATTTTCTTTTCTGTTGGTTCTAACTTCCTTTAGGAACATGGTTTTTAGGTCCAAGTGTTCCTTGAGATTGATTCCCTTTGAATCTTGACCCAGCCTGAGAGGCATTACCTCCTTGGCCACCTATTTGACCTCCTAACCCCAAGGCTACATTTTGTTCCACAATAAAAGCCTTGATGATTGCATCATTAACTATCTAAGGTTCAAATATTCGTACACTATCGGCCAAGTGACTGTTGACTCCTCTAAGGAAGTGTTGAGTCAGCATGGGTTCATCATCCTTATATCCTAAGTATGGCTTGAGTTCAAAGAACTTTCTCTCATAGTCATCAACTGACATAGACAACTACCTTAAGTTGTGAAACTCTTCGACACTTTTCCGTCTCAAGTGGTCAGAAAGAAATCTATCTTGAAAGAGTTCTAGGAACAGTTCCCATGAAAGGGTGGTAATATCTATGTGGGTTTTTTGATTCTCTGTTTCCCACCAAGTGGATGCAAAGTCTCTAAGGTGAATTACTATAAATTGGGCTTTGGTATTTCTGATATAAGGATGTGTGGAGAAGAGCCTTTCTAAGTCTAGCAACCAAGTTTCAGTGGTAGATCCACCTTGAGTTCCCTTAAATGGGTTAGTCTTAGTCCTACGGAGGTCTTACATGTGAGAAGCACACAAAGCATCCTCTTCCACTACTTGATCTCTTCTCCTAGGAATCCTTTCCCTTTCCTCATGGTGAGTAGTAGCCTCCCCATGGTGGCATCTATCTTGTCCTGCATCTAACCTTTGTAGTATCTATTGTAAGAGTTCTTGTACTTGAGCCCCCTGAAAACCTCTTGATTTATTATTATATTGATCCCCTCTACCCTCATATTGTTCTTCTTCTTGAGAACTTTCCTCTTGAGATCTAGGAGGGGTGTTTTAGGCACCTCCCCTTCAACTATGGGTTATACGAGGCATCCTGCCATAAGTAACCAAAAGGGTAAGTTTTAAGAGTCCTAGTCTGATTCTAGTTTTAAGTTTTCTTTAGATGAATAACAAGTTTAAGAAGCATGGGCCAAATTTTCTAGGCCCCAGTGTAGCAACTTAGTGCTCTGATACCAAAGATGTCATGCCCCGCAAGGGAACCGGGGAAGAGAACAAATATTCTCTTTAGAAAAGAAAACCTAAGTAATGAATTATGAAATTTTTTGAACTTTTAAAAGAATTACATGAACAAAACATATACTTAGTGTAACTTAGATTCCTCCCTAGGTTCCCTATTATCATATGAACATTCCATTTAATTTCATTAAATATACTAACAACATGATTTACTTCTTAAGGAAACTACATCATATCATGTGAAGATTCTTTATAAGGAAATACAAAATGTTTTCATTTCAACTCTAACATTTCAATCCATCTATATTCCTAAGTATCCTTTGTGAACAATATAACATTTAAAGCATCAATACCACATAATAGATTTATTTGAGCATTTAAACCATTACACATTTGGAAATCATTACATTTGATTTATTAGCTTTTTCTTAATCAACAATAATGAGGCACATACTATTTTACTTGAAATCTTACTAAATCCAAACATCATTTACATAAAGTTCATATTTTCCCTTTCCCTCTTCCTAAATCTACCCATTCCAAAACATCATTTTAAATACATTAATGAATATATTACATTCATCTCCTCTTGGGAGGTAACAATAACTTAACATTTCATTGAACAACATAAAAGATAAGTACAAAGTCTCATTTCTTCAAAACTAGAACATTATGCAAGTATGAATCCTTAAGTACTGCATCTGCAAATGATACCTCGATAAAAAGATTTACCACCCAACCACTTGAATACCAAAAGGCCCACTCCCCTATGCTAGGAGATAAACACCAAGGTCCACAAAAGGAGTAATCACTAGGCCGTACCTAGGGTTGGGGTAACCTTTCCCAAATAGCAACTGAAAAAAAAATCAAAGTACAAATCATTTCCCAAAAGGTTCTAAGGCTAGGTCAAAACTCTAAGAAAAAAAATAAGTGAGTTTCATTGCATAGCCCTTACCCCTTGGGTTGTCCTAGTACTAGCCACTCTTGGCCCCGACCCCTAAGTAGGCACATGCGGAATCGAATGTCGTTTGTATAGACAAGCACCATTCAATTGTACCTACGCATAGGTACCTTCTCCCACTCCCATCCATAGCCTTTACTAGCACTAATGGCACGGGAGAGACATACATTAATATATTTAGTGTTTGAACCCATTCCCATAAGTTTTAAATTAAGTTATCACTTGTTAAAACAACTCTTCAGTTAGTTGTCCTGGTACTAGCCACTTAGGGCCTCGACCCCGCACTAAGAGCCACTCACCCCTAATGTTCTTAGGTTTCCTACCCTTACCCAAACATCATAAACACATAATACATGAATTAGAACCAATCATAACATCAATTAATAATTTCCACACACAAATAGGAAAGATTAGGAATGTTTAGGAAGCCATGGGATAGCCCTAATCCACCATACAACCCTAAACCCTATTCCTAATTCCTAAACAAATCATGAAACTTAACAAGGCATCTAAGTGCAAAACATCATAATTAAACCCTATAACTTCAAAAAAACAAGTAATGAACATACATAGGTGGTACAAACTTCTACATGCATTACCACAACATTCCATCTATGGAAACTTCATGTGCCTGAAATTTGGCTAAGTCTGAAATTTTTTGGAAATTTCTAAAATCTAGAATTTGCATCTTAAATCCTATGAAGCTGAAACCTATCTCAAACATCCTAGAATGTATTTTCACAAATATAACTTAAATTATAAGAAATTAAATGTATCAAACTTATACTTAAATGTTATATTTGTATAAATCCTGTAAATTTTGAACCCCTAAAACTCTCAAAACTCCAAATGACTTTGTATATGAAACCATACAAAAATGTATGCATTCCCATACGAAATTTGACCAAGTTTTTTATGGGTATGACTATAATGTCGTATGACACTACAAGACACTTTCATGAAATTAAATTTTTAACTTCTTGAAAAGATCGAAAATAGATTTTTTTAGGAATGGAGAGTGCCTGGGAAAGGTTCCCTGAGGTCAACCTAATGTAGGGACGTCAGTACCACATCCATAGCACATCCTTAAAATTACCCAAGCCTCAGACAAGAATAATCAAAGGAAAAACAATAATCCACAGAGAAGCCTGCAAGAGAAAAAAGAGTAGGAAAAAGGACTGCATCTCATTCCTAAACATTCATATTTCATTCAATAATAGATTAACACATCCTCCCACTTGACCAAAAGCATTCCTAACTTCCCATGAAGATTTCATAATGCAAAATAAATCAATAAATAAAAACTATGTAAACATACATAATTTACTTCCTAGAAACACGGAAGATAAGACAATTATATTTCCTTTTTGATACACATTAAACAATCCTATTCTAATAAATATCATATCACACACTAACACATTCATATAAACACAAGAAGAATGGAGATTCTTCCCAGTTTAGACCCTACCTCGGGTCCTGCGAAGAATCCTCTTCCCTTGGCTAGAGACTCTCTGCACCAATTCAATCCTTGAGTAGATAGCCTCCTGAAAAGCTTCCTCTAGCAATTGACTCCAAGCAATCCTCTCACACTTGTCTTCACCAACTAGAGACTCTCAAACTCACATAAACTTTAAACTAAATTTCTAACAAAAGTCAATTGCAAACAACTCCAAAAACCAATCTTCCAGAAATTCTCATCCTCAAATTAATTTCCTAGCCAACCTCCCTCTCTCACAAGGATCTCTCCTATATATAGATTGGAGGGAGTAGTTGAACGGAAAATTTCAACTGATGCAACTATCCCAACCATCTATTGGTTATTAGTTAGGCTTAAATAAATTTAATACAACCATTCCCAAAAAGAGATTTTCAAGTTGATATAATTTTGGTTTATATTTCCTTTATTTAAGGAAGGCATTAGTAATAATTTCCTCCAACACATTTACTATTATCTTAGTTACCTAAGCCATAGTAAAGGGAGATAATTATTTAATATTTATTTACCATACCATAAAATTATTTTATTAATATAATTAAATGCAATAATTACTTCCACACATAATTATATAGATATATGTAACCATAGCCATACATGTGCACCCATATGCTTATGTGTACATATATTGTTATAATATTATTATTAATGTCATAAATATCTTATTATTATGGTATTATAAAATATTATTATCCAATCAAATAATAAATCATATTCCATACAAAGTAAAATCACTATATATATATATATATATATATATATATATATATATATATATATATATATATATATATATATGGGGTGATTACTAACACAATTTGTTCTAAACATGATTAGCGTAATCAATCACAACATCATATACTCGCATGAAATAATAGCTCATATAAATTATCTACTAACAAAAATTGAACATATCATTAAGAACAATTAAAGCTACCATATCCAAATCTTATTCCCCTAAAATGCAAGAGACAAGAACAAGAAAAAAGATCACCATAATCCAAAAAATTGAAATACACAATGATACATCAACAAAACAAGGAACTGACTCAGGAACTCCCCACCTAAGGATCAAAAGGGTCAGAGGTAGAGTTCCTTCTCATGGAACCTTGGTGATATCTCTGTAGCAACAACAACGATCAAGGATTTTGAGGGATCGCTCAAACCTGCGAGGCCAGGTGGAGATGATACCTGGTACCTGCAATCCTGCATCACCGAGAAGTGATACATGTGCAAATATAGATATATATACAAATCATATATATGCAAACAGATGACCAAGATCGATAAATCATGTGGACCTCAATTGAGTGAGTAACTGTGACTTCATCCTGAGTCATGAAAACATATCAGACATACATATACATGGAATATAAAACATCATAGATAATAGTGGTTAGTTTCAAATCCTTGGGTTAGCTCTATATAACATATAAAGATAGATGATTTTCATTTTCATGAACATATAAATGATAACCATAAATGTGTGTATCTAAACATCTGATAGACATGTCATTATCCATAAAACACGAATGTAAACATATAGTCCTAACCATCATAAAAATGTCCAAATCCAAATGTCCAAGTATCACCATAGGAGAGGGTATTACACATTCACTATGGGGTCAACAAGATAACACTTTACATTCAATAAATGTCATAGGGTAGTATAATAAGACTGTTAAGTCCACTCAGTTAAGAGTTTTTCTAAATCAATGGTTAAACTAATGCAATACTAATCTGATTCAAATACAACTCAATTGCATATATTTAAATCTATGCTAAGCCCTAAAAATCCTCTGACCATTAATCAATTCACTTCCTTGTTATTTCTCAACTTACTTTCACTCGGTAAATAGTTCTCTAACTCTTGGTAATGTTTGTAGCTGAGTTCTTTCACTAACCAGTTTGATCAGGCATGCATGAATACAGTCTTCATGCAAAATCTATGCAGTCTCCTTTTGTTCAGCATGTTTCAATAATGAAACTCGTATCTCTTATATAGACAAGTAAACCATTTTCATATTAGCCATTAGATTTTTCTTGTTAATCTCCTTGGTCCATTTTTCCACTTAAACCTTCCTCGAAAAATGTGTCCTTAACACATTTCAATCTCATCCTTTAGATCATCTCTGAATTTTTTCAGCCATGGATCTCATAACTAACCTTTTCCTTAACTTCAAATTCATAACAATTTCCATTTCATCAAATTCAGTCAGTTTTTCTTAACATTTAATGTTTTCATCCATACTCAGTTAATATAGAAATGCATCGATGATAACTAGCTCGGTTATACTGTCACTTAGTATACACTGCACTGGCTTGGTGTATACAGAAATCTTCAATTACCGACTACATTGACTTTTTCAATTTCAAATCTCTTCTTCATAATAGATTAATTTAACATGCTCAAGTCAATAATATAATGCAATAGACTCATCAATAAGTTACCCAAAGTTTACCTTATCCTTATCTGTCATATCTATCTTTTCCTCATGTAGATATCTCATTTCTTCATCTTTTCTTCCTTCAACAGATGTTAAGATTTTTGTAACTATCATGATAAGTACTGTCAAAACTAGTTGACATCAATGACAACATATTGACTAATTTAATCATCTTACATATCATTTTGGTAGCTCGGTGATCTCTAATCACTATTTCTTTAGTTCATCAGATATTCAATCAGTTGTAGTTCATCAATCTCTCCCTTTGGCATTGATGGCAACCCAAGCAATATGAAAAAAATGTCATACACATACCAAACATATATTCTACAACTATGTAAGTAAATATTGTAGCTCGGTAAGCTCTCCCTAGCTTGATATTTAATATGTTTAATCACTAAAAAACATAAAAGCATTACATGTAGACTCTCCCTGCGGATGTGATATTTTACATTTCTCATATTCTTGTTCTCAGCAATAGATATTCCAATATTCAAGTCTCTCTCCCTTTCTGCAATCTTTCTGATCTTCTCTCCCTTTGACAACAATGCCAAATAAAATATACAAATAGCTCTTCAACAACCAAGTAATTCTCTTTTGCTCAGTTTATATTAGTCAGTCAGGTACCTTCAGTGTATAGATAAACAAATTTATGTTCTAGCTTCTACAATCTTTCACAACCTTAGAAAAACTAAAGTGTGAGCTATGTGCATCAACATGGATGATCTTCTGATAAGTATAGGTTGATGCAACTTTCTGATCACCTTAGTGACTGGTAGATAGGGGATAGACCCCAAGTCTAGTCCTCAAATATTAAAATGTGTCCTTTGGTAATGGTTTGGTAAAGATATCAGCAAGTTGTTCTTTAGATGTTACAAATTCCAATTTCACCTGCTTCTCTTGAACTTGTTCCCTTAAGTAGTGATACTTAATAGATATATGCTTTATTTTTTAATGCATCACAGGATTCTTGGAAATATTTATAGCACTAGTTTTGTCACAATATATAATCATCGGGTCAGTGATTACCTCATTGATTCCTTCCAACACTTGTCTAATCCAAGCAATATTTGAACAATTTGCATCAGCAACAACATACTCTACTTCAGCAATAGACTGAGAAATGCATGCTTGTTTCTTTCTTATCCAAGTCACAAGCCTTTCCCCTAAAAGAATGCTCCATAGGTTATGCTCTTCCGGTCATCTATGTTTCCATCCCAATCTGTATTGGTGTAAACTCAGAGTTCAAATTTTCCTTCCATTGTGTACCATAAACCATAGTCTTATGTCTTCTTCAGGTATCTCAAAATTCTTTTAACTACAACCATATGTGAATCTTTAGGATTGGAAGAAAATCTTTCCATAATCCCAACTACATGTGCAATATCAGGCCTATTATGTACAACATACACCAATTTTCCAATCATAGATCAGTACAGTTTTTGATTTACCTCTGTAGAATCATCATCCTTTGTCAACTTACATCTAGTTACCATCGGTGTTCCTACTAGATTTGCATCTTCCATGCCAACTTTTTTTAATACTTCTTTAATGTATTTTGATTGAGTGATGAAAATCCCATCATTCTGTTGTATAATCTACAAACCTAAAAAGAATTTAATCTCTCCAAACATTGACATCTCAAATTCCTTTCTCATTTCATCAGCAAAAGATTTGCAAATCAGATCTTGTCCACCAAAGATTATATCAGCAATCAAAATATTATCATCAGAATCTCATTTCATGTACAAATTACTACTTTCACTAGTTCTTACAAAGCCAATATTGATAAGATAAGCATGTAGTCTTTTATACCATGCCCTCGGTGCTTGCTTTAGTCCATAAAAATCTTTGTGCAGTCTACATACCATGTCTTTCTGATTCGGATCAACAAACCCTTCCAGTTGTTCTAGGTAGACCTCCTCCTCAAGAATTCCATTCAAAAAAGCTGATTTCACATCCATTTGATATACTTTAAATCCCTTATGTGCAAAAATTGCAAGTAATATATAGACTCATTCAAGTCTTGCAATAGGTGCAAAGGTTTCACCATAATCAATACCTTCTTCTTGTGCATATCCCTTGCAAACAAGGATTTCCTTATTCCTAGTGACCTCTCCATTTTTATTTAGCTTGTTCCTGAAAATCCACTTAGTACCAATAATATTTTTATCTTTTAGTCTAGGTACTAATGTCCATGTTTTATTCTTCTCAATTTGTTCAATTTCCTCATTCATAGCATTGATCCATTTCTCATTTTCTAGTGCATCCCTAACATTCTTAGGTTCAAACTCACAAACTAAGCATGTGTTATGTCTTAAATTACTTTGGGTAATCATGCTAGCTTTCTTATCTGCAATGATTTGATTCTTTGGGTGGTGTCTTCTAACAAATCTTGCTAGCACTTGTTCTCTTCTCTGTTCATCATTCAATTTAGGTTCATTTTCCTGCTCAGTAACTTCTTCATGATTCTCGGTTTGCATTTGATGATTCTCAGTATCATTTTCCTGATGATCGATAGACTCTTCCTATGGCTTCAGTAGATAATCTGGATCTTCAACATAAGTAAACCTACCATAGTCTTCTAGTTCCTTGATGCTTTCTTCATCATTCTTTTCAACAAACTCATCAACTCTTACATTATCACTTTCTATCATTTTATTAGTAATCTTGTTCAAACATTTATAATATTTACTCTTAGTAGAATATCCTAAGAATATTCCTTCATCACCTTTAGATTCAAATTTACCATTCCTATCATCTTTCATAATATAACACTTACTACCAAAGATTCTAAAGTAACTTACACTCGGTGTATCCAAACCATAACTCATAAGGTATCTTGTTTGTCTTTCTTTAGTTGAACTCGGTTCAGGGTGTATACTATTGTGCTAACTACCTCTCTCCATTACATTTGTGCAATATTTTTCTCAATCATCAATGTTCTAGCACAATCAACAATAGATCGGTTCCTCCTTTTAGCAATTCTATTCCACTACGGTGTTCCAGGTGTAGAAACCCACCTTTTGATTCCATGCTCATTACAAAAATTAGTGAATTCAACAGAAACAAACTCACCTCCTTTATCAGACCTTATGCATTTCAATTATTTTATGGATTCTTTTTCAACTTTAGCTTTATACCATTTAAACAATTTGAATGCATCATATTTTTCTTTCAAGAACATTATTGTCATCACAGTCTAGAATAGTCATCAACAAATAAAATAAAGTATCTATCACCATAGTAGCTTTGAGTTCACATAGGACCACATAAGTCGGTGTGTACCAACTCCAAAATACCTTTAGATGAATAGTCCTTACTTTTAAAACTATATTTGGTCATCTTTCCTTTCTGACATTCATGGCACATAACATGATCAGGTTTGGTTAGACTCAAAAATCTTCTAACTTTTCTCTTTCTACTGATCTTAATCATGTTATCAAAGTTTACATGACATAACCTCTTATGCCATAACCATTCATCTTCATTTTTTACTAGCAAAAAAGAAGTTTTAGCATTGTCAAGATAAAATAAATTACTTTTGATTGTCCTCCAGTACCAACAAGCTTTCCATTTTCATTATAGATTTTCACCTTCTTTCTTTCAAATGAAACTAGGTGACCTGAGTTATTCAGCTTTGCTACACTCAAAAAATTGTAGTTAAGTCCTTTTACACAGTATGCATTATCACATCTAATTCTATCATTCAATAAAATAGATCATTTCCCTTTAACCATGCAAGGTGTGTCATTTTCCATTTTCACCAATCCTCCATTATAATGCTCAAGATGTTCAAACTTATCTTCATCACCAGTCATGTGATGTGTACAGCCACTATCAATGATACAAGTATCATTCTTACTAACTTTATAGTTGTTTCTACATACCTTTCCTCCTATTTAGAATCATCTTTCATCACAACAAATACTACTTCAATATCATCATTAGTGTCGGTGTCGATGTCATCTTCTCCAACAAGGTAACATGCCTTTTGGCCTTTATCTTTGTAGTCTTGTTTGTCTCTGTTGCAGTGTCAGTTTCCACTGTTATTCCTTCTACCAAACTTTCCATCACCAAATCAGTCATTATATTCCTCTTTCCTATTAGGACATCTAGCAACAATATGACCAACCTCTTTACAATTAAAACAAGCTAAAGGTAACTTTCCCTTATACCTTCCTTTACCTATCTGCGGTATGTGGGCCATAAGTGCTTCAAGCTCAACAAGCTCATCTTCAATGTTATTGTCACTTTCATTTCTTATACTATGCTTACTACTAGATTTACCAATCTTAAGAGATGACATAAAAGTAGACTCAACACTCGGTACAACACTATTATCAAAATTACTCAACTCAAAATTTGTTAACTTTCCAATCAGACTATCAAGAGTAAGAGTGCTATTAGGTGAAGACCTCATTTCATGAATAGAAGATATTCTAATTGCATAGATAGGAAACAAAGTTCTTAGTATCTTACTTACCATTGTATCTTTAGAAATAATACCTCCTACTCCTTGGATAGCATTGACTACCTCTTTGATTCAGTTTGTGTATTGTGTGATTTTCTCTCCTTCCTTCATATTCATGTCATCAAATCTACCTCTTAGGCTTTTATCTCTAGCTCTCATCACATTCACATCACTATAATGTTAGGAATGAATTCTGAAGCCTTTGGTAGTTATTCTATAGCAGTGGTTGTTGCATTCATGACTATGATTGTCATTGATGTCAACACACTGATATTCTAGAGTTTAGCAAAAAAGTAGGCATAGTTTTGTTTTGTGCACATGTTATATTGTAGATTGAGTTATGCATAGTTGATGGTATAATCTTTGTTGTGTTATTATCCTATGGTTAAGAGAACAAAAATAAATTCATTTATTCATGAAAGTTATAAGCATTTTGGTGGAAGCAGTATTCTAGTAGTATTCCTATGTAGCGGTTTTTGGTAATTGGAGAATATCTCCTAATTGGGATAGAATTTGATTCTGTACAGTTAAAGGAAAGTTTGAGACTCATTTTTGGTGATGTGGTTCACAGTGCAAACTTTGAGGTCACACGATTGGAAAATTATTGTATCTGGAAGCTGACAATTTTATGTAATTTTGATGTAGCGTGTTGAAATTATTATTTTATATTTACATACCGACTCATTTGTAATTATTTGAGTGTGGTATAAAAGAAGGAATTTTTTCCTTATTGTTATGTGTGGATTGTAATAGTTGTGATATGAAGTTGTGAAAGTTGTGATGTGAATGTATGCATGAAGTGAAGAAAAGAGCTATTTCAGTGATGAAGGAAGACTTGCAAAATACAGAGATTTGGATTTGTGATCTTGTGTAGCAGAGAGTGTGGTTTTGGCATAGTGTGAAAGAGGTAACATATTTCATATTATTCTATTGAATAATCCTAAGATCTATTGGATGGTGAGTTCAGAGATCTTGCCTTGAAGCTGTTTGGGCAGTGGGTCCTTCTGTCTTCCATAACTCCTAACAAGGTTAGAATCTTTTAATAGGGATTCAAAATATCCTAATAGAGATTCATATGTACTAAATGTATTTCATAAGACTCCTAACAGGGTCCATCCTCTAACAAGGAACTTTCATATTAGTGCATCATTTTGTGGGCATCATTCCCACCGGGGTTTACTCTTTGATCAAGAGGTTCCCTAGTTAACATATCTTGTGTTATTGTGTCATTGTGTATGATTATCTTTCTATGGTTGGTTACTGCATTAATTATATGGTTTAAAGTTGTTGAAGTTGATATTGAAGTTAATGTTGAAAAATGGTTTAATTATCAAATAACTGATTCACCCCCCCCCCTCTCAGTTATCTTGGTGGTCTTTACTTTCTAACAATTGGTATCAGAGCGACAGGTCCTTGAAAGAGAAGTTTAACAACTTAAGGAGATCTATGGAAAATTTTAGGAAAGAAAGCCCTAAGTTTGATGGAGTAAATTTTGACAGCTGGAAAGAAAAGATGAAGACACATCTCTTGTGTTTAGGACTAGGTTATTGGTTGATTACAAAGAATGAAAGGACTATAATTGAAGAAGACAATCTTGAAACAAGTTCTAAAGATGAGGTAGATCTATTTATGTGTAACATACTTGCAAGAGAAGCACTTTTATCAGCACTTCTAGAGAATGAATACAGTCAAGTCAAAGGTTTAACTAAATCTCATGATATTTGGAAAGCTTTACATTCTAATTTTGAAGGTGATGAACATGCAAAGAAAGCTAGGTTACATAATTGGATTTCTGCATTTGAAGACATAAGAATGATGGAAGATGAATCTGTTAGAAGCTATATTGGTAGGATGTCAGAAATTGTTGCAGGAATAAAGTTTTGTGGAGGTGAAAAGACAAAGAATGAAGTAATATGGAAGATTTTGAGAACATTGACACAAGTATTTAGGCAGACTACACAAATGATTGAACAAGTGATACCTTGTACACCAAACTTTTCAAGAGAGACTCTTCTTGGAAGATTGGAAGCAGTAGAGATGAATTTGAGATTATTAGGAGAACTACCTAGAGTGGAGATAGCATTCAGTGCTCTTAGCATTAGACCTACTTTGTCTAGAAGTACAAGTGTGAATTGAGATTATGCCAGCAGTAGCAGATCCAAATCTGATGAAGATAAGAAGATTGAAGAAGGTATTGCCTTGCTTGTGAAAAGAGAACCAGATGGTAAGAAAATATTTAAATGTTGGACATGTCAAGAATATGGTCATTTTGCATCTAAGTGTCCTAAAAGAGTTAAGAAGTATAGAAACAATTTTAAACCTAGAAGATCTAAAGAATGTTATTATGCAAATGATGAAGAAATTGAAGTAGGAATTGAAAGACATTCGAGTGACAGTGATAATGATAACTTTGATGACATAGGATTTGTAGCAATTAAGGAAGAAAATTCTAAATCTGATATTAAAGAAGAAAAAGCCTTAGTTTCCCAAGTTGAAAAGAAAGTTGATTGGATTATAGACAGTGGTTGTTCACATCATATGACTGGTGATAAAGGAAAATTCATAAAGTTTAACAATTATGATGGAGGAGTTGTTAGAGTTGGTAACAATTCACCTTGTTTGATTAAAGGTATAGGATCTATCACTCTTGATGGAAAGACTAATACTTATGATGTTTACTTTGTTGATGAATTGAAACATAATCTTTTGAGTGTTGTACAGTTAGTGGATAAGGGATATCAATTTTGGTTTACTGAGAAAACTTGTGTGATTAAGGATAAAGATGGAAATCTAATTGGAACTAGATCTAGAACCAAAGGTAATGTATTTCAGTTGAACCCTACTGAGATGACATGCTTGATGACTAAGATTGATGATAGTTGGTTATGGCATAGAAGGTTTTGTCATATAAACTTTGATAACATTGTGAAAGTAAGTTCTACACTTGCAGTAAGAGATTTACCTAAGATTATGAAGCCTACTAACATGATTTGCAAGGAATGTGTGATGGCTAAGTAGAAAAGGAGTTCATTTCCTAGCAAGAAGTTCACATCTACAAAAAAGTTGGAGATTGTTCATACAGACTTGAGCGGTCCTACTAGTACTAGAGTATTCTATTGAGAAAGGTATTTTATGATTCTTGTTGATGATTTTACAAGAATGATGTGGACTACATTTTTGAAAGAAAAATTTGAAGCATTTGATAAGTTTAAGGTCATGAAGAATAAAGTTGAGAATGAATCAGGAATGAGGATTAAATGTTTGAGATCCGATAGAGGTGGAGAATTTACATCTAAAGAGTTTAACACTTTTTGTGAAGTAAATGGTATTAAGAGACAGTTATCAGCCCCTAGAACACCTGAATAAAATGGTATTGTAGAAAGAAGGAACAAATCAGTGACTGAAGCAACTAGAGCTATGTTATTTGAAGGTGATTTGGCAAAGACATTTTGGAGAGAAGCAGTGAATACAACAATATATACAATGAACAGAGTACAAATCAGATCAGACACAGACAAGACACCTTATGAATTGTGGTTTGGACATGCACCCTTAGTTAAGTATTTTAGAATTTTTGGAAGCAAATGTTATATTAAGAGAGATGATGATATAGGAAAGTTTGATCCTAGAAGTGATGAAGGAATTTTTCTTGGATATTCTTTGAAAAGCAAAGAATATAGATGTTACAATAAAACTATTGTTGAAAGTGCAAATGTAAAAGTTGATGAGAAGTTTAAAATTCAGGAAAGAATGCTTGATTATGAATCTGATGAAGCAACTAACCCGTAGCCTAACATTGAAACTACTGAACAATTTTTTGAGACTAACAGTGAATTGTTGAATGAAATTCATGTTGAAGAAAACAAAGAAGAATCTACAGTTGAAGAAAGATCAGTGACTAGATACCTAACAGGTATATATCAAGACATCATCTATTGAGCAAGTTATTGGAAGTTTGGACAGAGGAGTTATGACTAGAAAGAAGGTACATTTATGTTTAATTTCTCAAATTGAACCTAAGTCTACTAATGAAGCTTGTGAAGATGAACATTGGATTAAAGCTATGAAAGAAGAATTGGATCAGATTGAAAAGAACAAGACATGGGAATTGGTCCCTAGACCTAAAGACAAAAATGTGATTGGAACTAAATGGGTCTTCAGGAACAAGATGAATGAACAAGGAGAAGTAATTAGAAACAAAGCAAGATTGGTATGTAAGGGATACTCACAACAAGAAGGAATTGACTATGAAGAGACTTTTGCCCCTATGGAAAAACTTGAAGCAGTAAGAATATTTTTGGCTTATGCAGCATTTAAGAAATTCAAAGTGTATTAGATGGATGTGAAGTCAGCATTTCTGAATGGTGAATTAGAAGAAGAAGTCTACATTGAGCAGCCTGAAGGTTTTCCTTTGACTCAAGAAGGAGACATGGTATATAAACTAAAGAAAGCCTTGTATGGACTAAAGCAAGCACCTAGAACTTGGTATGCTAGATTAGATAAGTATTTGTTAAAATTGGGATTTACAAAAGGAACAGTTGATAGTAACTTATACACAAAAGAAATTGAGAATGGATTGTTAGTTTTGGTTATTTTTGTTGATGACATTATTTTTGGAGGAGAAGATGAAGCTAATGACAAATTTGCTGATGAAATGAAGATAGAATTTGAAATGAGTATGATTGAAGAAATGAAATACTTTTTGGGATTACAAATAACATAAACCAAAAATGGTATCTTTATAAGTCAAACAAAGTACTTGAATGATTTGTTGAAAAGATTCGGTATGGAGAATTCTAAACCAGTTGGAACACCTATGGTTATAGGACATAAACTATCTAGTAAAGATGAGACACCAGAAGTTGAGCAAAAGAAATACAAATCTATGATTGGTGGATTGCAGTATTTTACACACACTAGACCAGATATACAACATTCAGTTGGAATGGTAGCAAGATTTCAAGCTGAACCTAGAGAGTCACATTATGTAGCACCAAAAAGGATATTGATATATCTTAGAGGCACAATGGACTATGGACTGTGGTATGAAAATTCTGATGATTTTACCCAATGTGCATGTACTAATGTTGATTGGGGAGGCAGCGTTGATGACAAGAAAATCACCAGTGGTGGAGCCTTTTTTCTTGGAGGAAGATTAGTTTCTTGGTTGAGCAAAAAGCAAAATTGTACCTCATAGAGTATAGCAAAAGTAGAATATGTAGCAGCAGCAAACAATTATAATCAAATAATTTGGATGAAGCAGATGTTGATGGACATTGGAATCAAGTTTTATGAGCCTATTGTCATATATTGTGACAATACAAGTACAATTCATATGTCTAAGAATCCAATTTTAAATTCTAAAACAAAGCATATAGAGATCAAGTATCATGTTGTAAGAGAGAAAGTTGTAGATAAAGAAGTCAGACTGGAGTACATAAGCACAAAGGAGTAGATAGCAGATATATTTACTAAGCCTTTGCCTAAGGATACATTTGAGTATCTGAGAGGTATGCTTGGGGTTATGCCCCAACCTACTTTTGAGTAATGATGTAGTTGGTTGCATTTGTCTAGTGGTTTATGGCCCTATCTATTTTCTGGATTGGATGTTGGTACTTCCTCTATGGGGGAGTATGTGTATCTGAGCTGAGTCATTGAGGACTCTTGTGAATGTATTTTCTAAATAGTGTCTTTTGACATTGAGCTATTGTTTGACGTAGTGATAGAATTTCTATCATTGGTGTCAATGGGGGAGAGAATCATGAAAAACATTGAGGAACTACATTTGTTGGAGATATTGAATAGGATAACGAAGCAATATTTGATTGATGATGAGCAGCAGTGCAGTTGAGTAGCAGTGATTGGATTTTTGGAACATTGGATGTTTTTCATCTATGTTGCCATCAATGCTAATGGGGGAGATTGTTAGGAATGAATGTTGAAGCCTTTGGCATTCATTCAGTAGCAGTGGTTGTTGCATTCATGACTATGATTGTCATTGATGTCAACACACTAATATTCTAGAGTTTAGCAGAAAAGCAGGCACAGTTTTGTTTTACGCAAATGTTATATTGAAAATTGAGTTATGTGCAGTTGATGGTATGTTCTTTTTTGTGTTATTATCCTATGGTTAAGAGCACAAAAAGAAATTCATTTATTCATGAAAGTTATAAGCATTTTGGTGGAAGCAGTATTCTGGTCGTATTCCTGTGTAGCAGTTTCTGGTAATCGGAGGATATCGCCTAATCGGGATGGAATCTAATTTTGCACAATTAAAGGGAAGTTTGAGACTCATTTTTAGTGATGTAGTTCATAGTGCAAACTTTGATGTCACACGATTGGAAAGTTATTGTATCTGGAAGCTGATAGTTTTATGTAATTTTGATGTAGCGTGTTGAAATTATTATTTTGTATTTACATGCCGACTCATTTGTAATTATTTGAGTGTGGTATAAAGGAAGGAATATTTTCCTTGTTTTTATGTATGGATTGTAATAGTTTTGATATGAAGTTGTGAAAGTTGTGATGTGAATGTATGCATGAAGTGAAGAAAAGAGCTAATTCAATGATGAAGGAAGACTTGCAAAATATAGAGATCTGGATTTGTGATCTTGTGTAGCAGAGAGTGTGGTTTTGGCATAGTGTGAAGGAGGTAACATATTTCATATTATTCTATTGAATAATCCTAAGATTTTTTGGACAGTGAGTTAAGAGATCTTTCCTTGAAGATGTTTGGGCAGTGGGTCCTTCTGTCTTCCATAACTCCTAATAGGGTTAGAATCTTTTAACAGGGATTCAAAATCTCCTAACAGAGATTCATATATACTAAATGTATTTCATAAGACTCCTCACAGGGTCCATCCTCTAACAAGGAACTTTCATATTAGTGCATCATTTTGTGGGCATCATTCCCACCGGGGTTTACTCTTTGATCAAGAGGTTCCCTAGTTAACATATCTTTTGTTATTGTGTCATTGTGTATGATTATCTTTCTATGGTTGGTTACTACATTAATTATATGGTTTAAAGCTATTGAAGTTGATATTGAAGCTAATGTTGATAAATGGTTTAATTATCAGATAACTGATTCACCCCCCCCTCTCAATTATCTTGGTGGTCTTTACTTTCTAACATACCATACACCAGGGAAAGTTTATCTCACATTTCCTTCATTGTAGTGCAATTCTTGACACCCCCAAATTCAACATCTGATAGAGCAGCAACAATCTCTATCATAGTAATATTATGTTCATGTCAGTCTCTCAATTGATCAAGAGTCAAAGGTCCAATATTCAGTTGTATGTAGCTGTTGTCAAGTAAAGTTATAGCAGATTCACCAATTCTAGATATGTGAAGTCTCATCTAACTTTTCTATGTGGTAAAGTTATCTTTGTTCAGCTTCGACACTTCCCTCTTATACATCTTGTGATCTTTCTACTCAAGTACTTAAAAATTTCTTCCAAGCAACAAAAACTGCTCTGATACCAATTGTTAGAATAATTGAGAGAGGGAGTGAATCAGTTAGATTAGTTATCCTACAGTCCCAAATAAAAAGATGTACCTTACAAAACAATTTCACCAAATTATGCAACTCAGTAACATAAAATATCAATCTGTCTGTCCACTTTACCGATTACGAGTAATTATCAAAACTATGATTACCAACCAAATCAACTATGCAGTATGTAAAGTATGATAGAAAAAAAATCATAACAAATAACACATAACACAATGATTTAATGTGGAAACCTTTCTAAGGGAAAAACCACCTAGAACCGGTAACCCAAAACAATTTGCTCTTCTAAAGTGAGCTCGGTGAAGAGCCAACCCTCTTAAAGGTTACAATACACATTGTCAGGTGTGGGTTAGAGGATTTATCACTAATAGTTAACTTTTGACCAGCATTCACTATGGGATCAACAAAATAACACTTTACATTCAATGAATGTCATAGGGTAGTACAATAAGACTGTTAAGTCCACTAGGTTAAGAGATTTTTTGAATCAATGGTTAAACTGATACAATACTAATCTGATTCAAATACAACTCAATTGCAAATATTCAAATCTATGCTGAGCCCTTAAAATCCTCTGATCGTTAATCAATTCACTTCCTCATTATTTCTCAACTTAATTTCACTCGGTAAATAGTTCTCTAACGCTCGGTAATGTCTGCAGCTCTGTTCTTTCACTAACCAATTTGATTAGGCATGCATGAATATAGTCTTCACTCGAAATCTCTACAGTCTCCTTTTGTTTGGCATGTTTCATTAATGAAACTCATATCTCTTATATAGACAAGTAAATTGTTTTCATATCAACCTTTAGATTTTGCCTCTTAATCTCCTTCATCCATTTTGTCGCTTAAACCTTCCTCAGAAGATGTGTCCATAACATGTTTCAATCTCATCCTTTAGATCACCTCTTAATTTTGTCAGTCATGGATCTCATAACTAACTTTATCCTTAACTTTGAAATCATAACAATTTCTAGCTCATCAAATTCAATCAGTTGTTCTTAGTCGTTAATGTTTTAATCCATACTCGGTTAATATAGAAATGCATCGGTGATACTAGCTCGATTATACTGTCACTCGGTATACACTGCACTAGCTTAGTGTATACATAAATCTTCAATTACCGACCACATTGACTTGTTTAATTTCAAATTTCTTCTTCATAATAGATTAATGTAACATGATCAAGTCAACAATATAATGCCATAGACTCATCAATAAGTTACCCAATATTTACCTTATCCTTATCTGTAATATCCATTTTTTCCTCATGTAGATATCTCAGCTCTTCATCTTTTCTTCCTTCAACAGATGTTTAGATGTTTGTAACTATCATGATAAGTACTGTCAAAACTAGCTGACATCAATGACAACATATTGACTAATTTAATCATTTTACATATCATTTCAGTAGCTCAGTGATTTCTAATCACTGTTTCTTTAGTTCATCAGATATTCAATCAGTTGTATTTAATTGAGATGAACAATTGAAGTTGTATTTTGGAAGTATTGTGGGTTTCAAAAACCTTTTCTGCAAACTCATTCTGGAAACGTGACACGTGTAATTTGTCAAAAAGATTACGTATCATGTGAAGATAAAACATAAACAAATTTCATAATTTTTGTTTAAATGTTACATTTAATGAAAGGGTTTTAACATTTCTTTTTAAAAACCCTTTCAACTCATAGCAGAAAAAAGCTAAAAACAACTATTGAACCGTCACCGAAGATTTTGAGACTGTAAGTTGTGAGAGCCTCAGCCATTCTAACTTTTATCTATCCAGATTTCAAAATTTTAATTTTGGTTAAGATATCTAGCCTGATGCATCCCAATTTTGTAATGTCAAAAATTTAGTTTAACTTGGTTTTGAAATTTTAATTCTTGCAGGTAAAAAGTGAGTCTCCAACTAGGTTTTTCTTAAATTAGTTAGTTATTATCTGTGATTTTGTTAGTAAATATTTGTGATTCTATGTTTTTGCATTCTTCCGAAGAATAATGGGGAAAGCAAAAACCCAAGGCCAAGGGAAAACTTTAATAGACTTGAGAAAAATAGTAGAAATTCCTAGTTTCACTAATGAGTTTCACGATATTTCTTATCCTTCTGTCAATGATGAAAGGAGAGTTATAGAAATTAAACATACATTATGTAGTAAGGCAACTGGGCCAAAGAGGTGTGAATATATAAAATTTATTCTAGTGATAGGTGTACAAATGAATAAAGTTGCATTATGAGATGTTGGTTTGGGTCGCATGTTGTTACCCGAAGTTTTCCCTTGCCCATAAATTATCTTGATCTGTGCAAAAAATTATGATGAAGAAAGAAAAGCAATTGTGAATAAAAATAATCAATAAGAAATTTTATCAATAACGCAGGAAGAATTTCTCAGTTTGCTAGAGCTGGGGTTTAACTGACAAAACTGTAATATCTATATTGACCTGGGATTGCTGGTAGAGAAATATGAGGCAGTCGCGCCAAAGGAAAAAGATTCATTTATAAAGGGTCTAATAGTTATAGAGGCAAAGGCTTTATTGGGTGAGAACCACAAGCCTCCTTATGATTTTAACATTTTTGTGCCATGGGTTCAGGATACTATATCCTCACTAGCATTTTTCCTAGGATTGTAAAACAATAGGGAAGTGAGTGCTAGCATTCTTAAATTGATTTGGGATATCCATTGTGTCAATGAACCAGTAAGATATAATTTTGTTGGGCACATAGTTTAATCAATGCAAGAAAAATTAGCATTGATTAAAAGAGGCAATTCTAAGACATTTAGGTTCACAACCTACTTGTGTTATCTTCTGCTAGCAAAGCATGCTGCAATATTAATGAGCAATGACAACAAGCTTGAAATTCAGAGGGGGACAAGTACTCCAATATATAATTGGACACCTCAGATAAGGATGTATGGTAACAAAATGAATTACAATAATTTTTTAGACTTCTTTTTGGCACCATTGTAGAAAAAAATAACAAGCACTTCAATGCCCAAATTGTCTGCTTCATGTAGGGATTGCATCCAACTTGGAAGCCCAATTCAATTGGATGACTGGTACTTAATGGAAGAATACACTGTGCTAAGGTTTTATGGATCAAAACTACAACCCCACAAACTTCCAATGTATGTGACAGAGAGGGTGTTTGTAGTAGAATATGTACTACAACTAGAGAGCATAGATAGACTCTTCGTTGGCCAGTCATAGAAGAGAATATTCCCTTCCTTACCTTTCTCAATTGGAGGGTTAAAATTTGAGAGAAAGGCATTCAAAGTGGCAAAAACTTTTTTAGAAATTTTTCAATTTGATTTAGAGTGGCACTGGAAGTATGATCCACTCAACATCATTCAAACAATGTTTGTTGCTAATAAGAACTCTGCAAACTTATTTCAACATGAAAGTGAACTATTGCTAGAGAAGTTGAAAAACAAAGATAGTTGGGATGACATTACCAAAGATATGGAGAAAGTTGCTGCTCGGGAAAAAATTTCAGTTGAACAGTTGTCATCATAAATTATGACATCAATAAACTAGAGCATTGTACATCCTAGGATGTCCTACAATCTCTACCAAAAAATTACTCATCCATAAAAAAACATACCAAAGAAAATACTAGAAGATTGTAATGATAGAAAATGGACTCGGACAAAAATGACTGATTTTTGGAGTATGAGAAAGAATCTTGGTGAACCAAAGACTAGTGCAGATCTGGATGACATAGAGGAGGATATAGATTTTAGCAAATTATGGAATTTGGAAGATCCCATGGCATATGATAGTGATGAGGATGAAAATGCAGACAATGAGGATGATAATCCACCAATTACATTTACTCCATCGAGTCAGAGTGGAATCACCGACTACCACAAAGAAATATATATCAAAGGGGAAATCATTATGGAAAAAGGGTTATAAAGGTGGTGGTTTGGGTCCCATAGGAGAAGGCATCTGGATGCCAATTTTCACACCAAACACACAAAAAATTGATCAGTGTGTAGGCCTTTGGATTGGAGTTGGAGTGGATCCATTAGATTCATCAGGAACCACTATGCCCTCAACAACATCTATTGCCATAGGTTAGATTGGGGAATCTATTTCTACTGGGTCTGGTAGTGGCCCTAGTGCCAGCCGGACTAGGCAAGTTATACAACAAGTTCCCCCTCTAAAGAGGCCAATAGAATCTACATAGAATCCCATAGAAGAATATAGTGTCAAGAAGAAAAAGGTTTCCAAATCATTGACACTCGATCCTAAAGCACCGTTTGCACCCTATAAAAGTTTAAATCCTCAAATAGAATTAGTTAGATCAACAGGCATTGCAAGATCTAGTTTACCTTTCAAACATTCAATCCCTTCTGCAACACCAGATTTTCATTTCAAAGATTTCTATAATAAATTTGGAGAAACAAAAAACAAGAATAAGGAAATAAAGAAGATAGTGTAGATTGGTGCCCTTACTACAGCTATAGAGGAACAACCTGTATCCAATAGGGTTTTTCCAACATATGACCCAAACAGAGACATGATGGAGTTCATGGTTGTTATTCCACCCAAAAAAGATGAAAACCCACCAGAGAGTCAGATAAATCCATCTGAATTTCAAGTTAGCACTCTCAAAATGGATTTTTCCAAAGTTAAAAATGTCAACAAAATCAATGTGTCAAAGTCTACGAACCAATTAGTCTACAGTGCACTACTAAAGGTGGAGAGAAAGAAAATTAAGCTCAAGAAAAATATAGAAAAGTTACAGGCAAACATTGCCAATGAAAAAGCAAAGAGGAAAGCTTCAGATAACATTTTGAAAGAATTACAGAAAAATATTAAAAAATCAGCCTCTACATCAAAAATTACAGAGAAGGAATATGCAAAGGCAGTAGTGAAGGAATAGGAGTAGGTAGAGATGATGGAAAAGGTGCAGGAAGAGTTGAAGGTACTGAGGGGAAAATTGGCAAAAAATAGTAAAAAATTAGAGGAAGAAAGAGTCACTTCACAAAAGTTATTTAAAACTGTGGAGAGTAATGTTGCCTCCAATTGGGAATTGTAAAAGCAATTGGACTCTCATGCAAATAAAGCCAATCATTGGGAACACATAGCACTAGAAGAGAAAAATAATTATGAAAAAATGGCAGAAGAACTAAAAAAGGTAAATAATACAATTCAAATTTTAACAAATACTAGTAATAATTTAGTGAAGACTAAAAAAGAACACATTTGGGGATAAATATTGGGGATGTCTCATAGCTTGTGTGAGTGGTTTGAAATGCTTCAAAGTATGAGAGTATGTTATTGGAAGCTCCATAACAACATTGAATAGAACATGGATGTTGTCAAGAAAGAAAATAATACAAAGGATATTATGCAACAACTCTATAGTAAGAGTGATAGTTATCTATCAAACAAGGGAATTAGCACCCACCTTGATGCCTTGGTAAAGGTATCAAGTATCATTCAAAAATGTGAGAAGCTAAGGGAAGCATAGGAATTGGATGACAAAGCTAAGAAGAAGATCAGAAAGATGGAACAAAGGAAAGAGAATTTGGAAAGTCTTGGTTTGCCTAAGGGATTTGACGCAAAGACGTTCATTGTAAGAGAAACATAAAAAATAAGGTTGTAGGAAAAAATAAATAATGATTTACGCTTTCTTCATATAGACATATCTCCCAATACATTCATGGATTTCATCAAACCAATGTGAACTTTGAATGGAGTTTTAGAAGCAACAGTGTTGTCAAGTCATACTTCCAAATATGAATTGCTAACAAATTTGTAGGAGTGTGACTATACTATGAGCCAAATTGTTCTGCCATCAGAGGATGTTTGGACTAGCCTAAAAACATTGCTAATGCTTTGAATTTTGAACTATTGTAAATTGTAATGTATTGCAAATGAATACAAAACAAATTGTACTCTATCTAATTTTCATGTTTTCCAATTTAATGTACGTTGAGTTACTCTATTTTATTCAATTATTCTTAGTTGATTTACTATGTTATATGCTATTGGAACACAAAATTTCATTCAGGAATTTCAAATTTGAATATGAATGATCATTGATGATACGATACAAACTACAATGATGATACTCTTTGTTCACAAATTTTAATGATGAAACATAATACATTCTTTCTTTTCTAAAATGAACATTGAATGATAGGATATAGTAGTTAATAAGTTCAAAAAATACCTATTGATTCAGATTGATACTGCTAATTTAGTAGAAATTTCCTAAATTTTCCAATTCATCTCGGCATCATCATCATCATCTAATTCTGGTATTCCAGCTCCTCCATTGTTCTCTTCATTTTTCATTTGTGTCTTCTTCACTCTGACCTCCACTTCTATGAATCCCACTCCCATCACCACTTGTAGTTGTCCCACTTGGAGTTGGAGATTGGTTAATGGTGTTTCCCAACCCTCTTCTTTTGCATCTTTTCTTCTAGATTTCAATTTCTATTTTATAAGGAAACGTATTGATATCATACCTAGTGTGTAGACCCTCAAGCATGTTTCCAAATTCTTGTCTAGTTTATTTCTTATCTTTGATTTTAGGAAGACTAAAGAACTTAAAAATATCTCATCCTCCACTGAACCCAATATCATGGTTTAACATAGATCAACAAGCTTGAAGAACTTTGAAATTTTATCACGCAACATTTTGCTATTTTTTAGTTATGTTCAAAGCCTTGTTACCAAGCCCTCTTCATGTGGGTTATGTAATACCCCTCTAACCCTAATATAAGTTTTGTGTTTTTGAAAGAAGTAAGATCTTTCGATGTTTTCTTACAGCTTAAGTTGTACATGATACTTGTTTGATCTATTCCTATAGTTGTTTATAATAATTTCATAAGCTAGTACTCAATGATTCTAATATCAGACATACTATCTAAACGTATCATTCTTGTATGTATTTATCTCCATGTATGTATTGAGTACCTACAAGACCTTTATGAACATAGTTAGGATGGTATATGATATGTACTTGATAGATATATATAAGTGGTTATTTATATTTTCTTCTATTAAGGTTACCTTGGATGAATCTTGTATCTCACTTGATGATTTGATTATGTTGATTTATTATTAGTATTGATAAGAGACTAACACAATGCTTGAGATTCTAACCTTCATTATGATGATGCTACATGCTTTGAGTGTATATATATACATGATGTGTTTTCATGATTCAGGATGAAGTCGTAGTTACTCACATAGCTGAGGTCCACACGATGTATCGATCCTGGTCATCTGTCTGCAATGTTTTCTTTTATACGTATATCTGTGCATATGTATTTCTTCTTTGTGATGCAGGCTTGCAGGTACCGGGCATCGACTTCACCTGGCTTCACAGGTCTGAGCATGCCCTCAAATCCTCGATGGTTGTTGTTATGGAGATAGTACTAAGGCCCCTACATGAGTCTTCCTTTGTCATTATTCCAATTTGGGAATATTAGGGTTCCTTCTTTGTCAGTCAACCTTTGGGTCAAAAACCTAGATCCAACGCACCCGGTTGGGCATGGTTGTAGTTAGTGCCTTGTGGCCACTTGAATTCATTTGGTTGTATGATTTGTTTACTCATTTTATTTATTTCTCCTTCTTGGTATGATTCTTAGTTAATCTTTCTATGTTGTGTTTCAGGAGTTTGGCTTGGCTTTCCTTGTTGACTTTGGTTGACCTTGTTTGATCTTATGGTTTTCTCGATATGTTTCATAGATGATTTGTATGGCCTCTTTGGATGATTAGATTTATTTTGAGGCATGTGATTTTATTCTACCTCAGTGTTATATCCTATAGCAATTATAAATAGGTAATAATATTGTGATCTATTACTTCATAATCTTATAGATTATAGTGTTTGGTATTTGGCATGTATCTATATAAATATAAATATATATATATATGGAAATATATATATGGGTGCACACATATATGTATTTATATATATATAATTTATATGTGATTATATGTTAATTATTGTAGATATTGTTGATGGTGTATATTTCGGGATTAATGTAAAGTATAATATTATTAATAATTAAATATTAAATAATACGAGGTATATTATTCTCAATTGTTAATTATTAATGAGGATAAGTTATATATAGATATTGATGTAATTAATGAAAGCATATGCATATATGTTAGGATAATATTACATATGTGTATGAATGAATACAAATAATCTTTTATTGTATATTTGAGTAATATAGTTGTATGATATTAAGTTATTTTATAATACCCTTTAGTTAAGAGTTAGTTGGGAGTTGGTTGCTTTTCCTCTCAACCTTTGGAAATCTATTTATATGCACTACTTTCTCATTTGAGGGGAAGGAGATTTTGGGGCTGAAGCATTGAGGAGAGGATGGCCTTACTTTTCATGGAGATTTTGGAGAGAAAACTTGGAGATGTGAGGGAGAGTTTGTAAGCATATGTCTTTAAGAATTTTTGGTTATCTTTGCTTTTGGGAGAGAGACATTTTTGTGAGAATTTTAGTAGTTGAGAGAGGGATTCTTTGCTATGGAATTATTTCTTTCTTTCATGGAGATTTCTGAAAGTAGATAGGGTTTGAAGGATGCATCTCAAGTTTGGAATTGTCTTCTCTTTTGTTTCCTTCCTTCTTCGATTCAACCTTCATAGGACATGAGGTATGGATTGAATATTTTAGTTACTTTATGTGTCTGATAGATTATGGATCTATTTATATATTATCATTATTTATTATATCTGTACTTTTAATTTCTATGGTTATTTTAAAGTTTTGAGTTTTTGTTTGTAAGAATTGGCATGTGTTTTCCTAGGGTTTTTAGCAACCCGTTTTTGGAGATCTGTTATTATAACAATTTAAATTGCATTTATGGTTTTACTAAATTAATTTTCTGGAAGTAAAATTCACAGATCTCAAATGGGTATCTCTCTGATTTTATTTTTAGGGTCGAATTAATGCCTTATTTTTGACATTTTGGCAGACTATGCCTGTCCATTCTTGATTCCGAATTTTCTGTCAAATGTATTCGTATGCTACAGGCTGATATGATTATATAAAAGTCTAAATTTGATATCAGAGATTCTCTTAAGTCTTATCTTTCATTTCCAATTGGTTTGGTGAATTTTAATTATGTTTTGTGAAAATTACAACCGTTTTAGTGAAGGCAGGTCTGAACCCTAACCAGAATTTTCTGTTTTAAACCAGAAGTCATAACTTTCTTTCCCACCATTGGATCTTCCTAAAAATCAAATTGAGAGTCCATAATTATGTTATCTAAATCTCCACCGAAGCGATTGTCTTTATTATTTGTTTTGTGGAAGATATGGATGACTGTTTTATGATGACTATTCTTTGCATTTAATCTTTGCTTGAAATAATTCAGTTTAAGAACATCATTAAGTTTTAAGGTTTCGTATGGTCACCAGAGGCTATTAGAATGTTTTTTTTTGGTTAATTGGATCTATGTATACTCTGAATATGTTTATAATATCAATTGGATATCTTCTTATATGTTTGGAACATTCTGTATGCCATATTGGGTTTAGGGTTGTCAAGTGGACTAGGGACAACATATGTTTTCCTAAACTCAATCAAATGTTGTTATGGAATTGATATGAATTCTTGATGATGAATCTATTATGTTCTTATGATTTTTATATGTATGTTAGGGAACCTAAGTACACTAGGTGAGTGGCTCATAGTGAGGGGCCGGGGCCCTAAGTGGCTAGTACCAGGATAACCTACTATGAGTTATTTAATCAAGTGATAACCTAAATAAATGAATTGGGAATGGGAGATTATTGGAATGGGAAATTACACATTAATAAAGATTAATTGTGCCTCGACCATGCCTTTAGTGCTAGTAAAGACTAAGGATGGGAGTGGGAGAAGGTACCTATGCGTAGGTACAACTGAATGACCTTGTCTGTACGAGAGGCATTCGGTTCCGCATGTGCCTACTTGGGGGCCGGGGCCAAGAGTGGCTAGTACCAGGACAACCCAAGGGGTGAGGGCTATGCGATGACACTCACCTAGCTTTTAGCTTAGAGTCTCTATCAAATTTGATCATGCCTCTGGTATTCCTTGTGGTCTTCTTGTCTTTTCCTTTTTGTTGTGACTTTGGGGAACTTTTATCACCACCTTAGGAATTTTCTAGTTGTTACCTCTTGTATGGGCCTTTGGTTCTATCTCCTAGCTCGGGGGAGTGGGCCTATTGGTTCCACGTGGTTGGGTGGTTAATATTTATATCGAGGTATTGATCGTGATTCTTTGGATGATCCTAGCACATATTCCTTTCCAGATCTGCAGTTGAAGATTTCTTATTGGATATTTTAATATGTTGAGATGTACTTATGTATTTGTATTCATGTAATTTTTAATCTCCTAAAAGGAGTCTTGTAGTATTGATGTAATCTCAATTCAAGGCAATGCTAAGGGAATGGGTAGTTCTAGGTAAAAGAAAGGGAAAAGAATGTGGAACATTGGACATGTTACTAGCATTAAAATAAAGTATTTATGTTATTTCTCCTATCCTCTTATGTTGTCCATGTGTAAAGGAAATAATCTTAAATATAATTATATATAATGATGTATCACAACAATAATGTATCCTCTCTTGATGAAAGAATTCAAAGAAATTATTGAGAAATGATAGATTAGTGATTGGAATTATTAACAATGAATGGTTATGAAACAATGCAATAGAATAGTAATTTGATTTTAATGTTAATACTTGGTTCATGTTAATGAAATACCTAGGATGATGCCTACCTTAATGAATATTAATCTCTTACCTAAATTATTAGAGAAAAGTGATATAAAGGATAGTAGATGTAGATGAAATCAATATGAATTTATGGAATGAGTTGATAAAAGGAATAATGATGTTGGATAATTAACCTATGTTTAATAAAAGAAATAAGTTAGGGACATTTAACTTGGTGCATTAAAATGAATGTAGATCTTTTAAGCTCATGATTCTGTGAATATCTTATGCATGTAAATGGTTTATATGATGTTGCTTTAGTAGCGACATTAGGGAACCCGGGAGGATTTAAGTTGTATAAATCTTACATTCAAGTAGTAGAAAATTATTTCTTCTTTTAGAAATATGAAGTGTAATGATGACTATTATTCTAGTTAAAATAAATAAATAAAATAAAATAAAAATTCACTACTTGCATTTTATAGAGGTTTTATGTCTTGTCCTCTTGGGTTGCCTGGCGGAGCATTACAGGTTATGCATTATTTGATATTGATGCTTCATAGTCCTTGCAAAAGTGCCTGATTGTTGTCTAAGAAGACCCTCATCTAAAATTCCATTAATATTCACTCCATTGAATTCTACAAATTTGAAAAATTCCTTTATCAAAGTCAACAACCTATTACAATAATCTTCATTACATTTTAAGCACCAATATTGAGGAAACACAATTTGCATGGCCTCAAGTAGTTTTTCATATGGGAATTGGGATCTTATTTCAAAGGAAACCTTATAGGTTGTCCCTTGCATGAGCTGCTATAGACTCAACGATCTTGGTAAAATCTTCCCTTATAACTCTTGTAGCTTGCTTCTTTGGGGTACTATAGTACATTGGTATCTGAAGTCTCCTTACACAGACACATAATTCTCCATTTTCAACGATCTTTAAATAATTATCAGGATTGTCTAAATCTGTTAGTTTTTGCTAGTGATCCAATTTTTCATCAAATAAATTTGGGTCATTTCGATAGAGATTATTGAGGGCCATCCATGACATTTTACACAACTAAGTATATTATGCAATATAGATGGCTCTTTGCTGGGATTTTTTTCATAATCAACATCATTTCTTCTAGCATGGGAAGAAGAGATGCTAAATTAAAAAGTGTCTCTATATTGCTTAATCTTTGAAGCAAGTCGCCACATCTCTGATTTTATGCATTGTCACAATTTTTGTACATAAGTCCAATCAAAGATTGATATTCAGAAAAAACTTGATGAGCTAGTCCATCCAAAGAGATCCATCTGGTATCAACATCTTTAAAAATCTTGTTTCCATTGGTAATTCCATCAGCAAAGTGCTGAAATTCCCTAAAACATTTGGAACTTTGACAAAAATTTGAGTACAACTCTCTTACTAAATCTTCAACCTTATTTACTAAATGAAACTTCTTCACAACTCTAAAAGAAAGATTGATCCTGTGGGCCATACAGTGAATGCCAATAACATATGGTGAACAAGATGTTAATATGATTTAGAACAACAAAGAGGGGGGGTGAATCAGTTGTTCTCAGGTCCTGATGTAAAAAAAAAACTTACAAACTTTTCCCTAAATCAAATCCAATAACCAAAACAAACTCGATCATCACTGATTCAAATAATAGAAACATATAACAATGCAGTCCACTACCTAGTTGTCACTTAACTTGTAAAACATAGAAATGTTCAAACCAAAACATTCACACAAGTATTAACACCAAGATTTATATTGGAAACCCAATTTGGGAAAAACCGCTTTGTAACATGCTACTATTATTTTCACTCTTCTAAAGTGAGCTCAGTAAAAAGCCAACCCTGTCAAAGGTTACAATACACACTGTCAAGTGTGACCCGGTTAGAGGATTTCAATCACCCTGTTAAAAGTGAGCCTTGTCATAGGACTTACGTACACTCCATTAGAATGCAACCTTGTTCAAAGGATTTGTCATATGATTGTTAGGTCAACCTTTGTTAAAAGGATTTTGACTATTACAATGGTTAGAAAGTAGCAGCAATATTTATCTGAAAAATATACAACTCACTTTGCAAATATCAGATCTGATTCCGTACAGTAATGATGGTTTACTAACTTTGAAACTTTGCCATCTCCATCTGTAATTTGTTCAGAACTTTTCTTCAAGCAACCACCATAATTCTCCTTCAACCTTTTCTGCTTATTCAGTCAATAAAACTTTACTGATCTTCCAGCATTCTCTATTCACCCATGCATTTTCATATCCAAATGATCAGGTTCCCTTTATACTCTCCTTAATTAGGTTAACTCATCTTATGCTGCTCAATCTTATTCGTAGATCTTAGGTTTAGGTCAGATTCATTGAATCTACCCGCTTCATGTTCTTCGAATCCTTTTCTAGAATCATCTCAAATCTCTTAAAGATTTACAATAAAACATTTTACAGTGCATTTAATACTTTAATTAATAAATAAAGTCAACATGTTTTACATAATCCAAGAATTCAACAATGTCGGCTCCAAAACTAAATTCTCTTCAAATATAAAATTGTTGATGCTCAGTCAATACTAAAAATGTTTACTCAGCTTACACTATATTCCTCAGCAATTAACTATTGTTTGGTTGACACTAGAATTTTTTTGAGCATATACTAACTCGGTCAAGCCTACTAGTTTAGTCTTCAGTCTTACTAGTATAAATAATACATTGTCTCATCACTGTACAACATAGTCAAGTACACTTTGTAGTATCAAGATAACTTAACTTTTCCTTAGGTGCTATTGTTACCAACCTTGCCTATCCCCTTAGCAACACTCAAATAAATATAGTACTTTCCTAAGTAGCAATAGTCTTACCAATTAAGGTTTGACATCAATGACAATACAACAATTGTTTCAATTGTAGTTTCCAACAATCTCCCTCTTTGGCATTGATGGCAACACCATATGATATCACCTGAATAACACATAGATTACCAAAAGATCCAAATTCTTATCTATTCATCATACAATTATCCATAATATCCTTAGCTTCATTCTTATTCAAAATCCTATAAGCCTCACTTTTGTGATCGTCAGAAGTATTCAGATCTTCCTCTATCATGATCCTTCATTTCAGTTCATCATCCTTAGCTTCAGTGTCATGTGTTATCATATCAGTTCATCTCCCTCTTTGACAAAAATGCCAAAGTAGCAACTAAAACATACATCCATCAAAAGTAGATAATATCTATGCAACTCAATGTTTTCTACCTCTGTCATCTTTCTTATGACTGATTCCTTGTCTTTGCTCCTTTTCACAACTCTAGGCCAGCCCTAAAGTGTGACAATCTTCTGCATCAATTTGTCAAATATTCTATTGTATCACATTTGATGTAGTGCTCCTAGCTTGTCTAGGTAGCCTCAGTTAGGGGAAGGACCCCTAATTGACTTCTCAAATACTCATGAGCTTCTCTGGGTAAAGCTTTAGTGAATATGTCTGCTAATTGTTCTTTTATATTCACATATTCCATTCGGACTTCTTTATCTTGTACTAATTCTCTCAAGTAGTGATACTTGATTGCTATGTGCTTGGTCTTAGTGTGCATCACTAGATTCTTAGAAATATTGATAGCACTTGTGTTGTCACAGAAAATAACAACAGGTTCAGTGATTTCTTCTTTCATGCCTATCAACAATTGTTTTATCCATACCAAATTTGAACAGTTTATTGTAGCAACAACATACTCGGCCTCGGTAATAGATTGGGAAATGCAATTTTGTTTCTTGCTCATCCAGGAGACTAATCTCTGTCCAAGAAAGAAAGCTCCACCACTAGTACTCTTTCTATCATCTACATTTCCTGTCCAATCAGCATCAGTATAAACTCTGAGTTCAAATTTGTCATCCTTCTTATAATATAGACCCAAGTCAGTAGATCCTTTCAAGTATCTCATAATTCTTTTCATAGCCATCATGTGTGTTTCCTTAAGATTGGCAGAGAATCTTGCCACAATCCCAACAGCTAGTGCAATATTTGGTCTACTATGTATAGCATACTGTAATTTTCCAATCATGGATCTGTACAAAGTCTGATTCACTTCTGCAGCATCATCATTCTTAGATAACTTTTTTCCAGTAACCATAGGAGTTCCCACTAGTTTAGCATCTTCCATCCCAAAAATTTTCAGTATTTCATTAACATACTTAGACTATGTAATGAAAATTCTATTCTTCCTCTGATATACTTGTAAACCAACAAAGAATTTGATCTCACCAAACATACTCATTTCAAATTCAATTTGCATTTTATTTGAAAATCTTTTACACAATGCATCTTGTCCACCAAAAATAATGTCATCCACAAAAAAAATTTCCAACAGGATACCTTTACCTTCTTCATCTTTCATGTACAAATTGCTTGTGTCATTTGTTCTTGAAAATCCAATCTGTATCAAGTAGTTGTGCAACCTCTCATACCATGCTTCAGGAGCTTGTTTCAATCCATATAGTGCTTTGTTCAATTTGCACACCATGTGTCTTCTGTTTGGATCAATAAAACATTCTGGCTGTTCTATGTAAACTTCTTCTTCTAGTATACCATTCAAAAATGTAGACTTGACATCCATTTGATATACCTTGAAATCTTTATAAGCAGCATATGCAAGCAGAGTTCTTACTCCTTCCAATCTAGCTATAGGGGAAAATGTCTCCCCATAATCTATTCCTTCTTCTTGTGCATAGCCTTTGCATACCAGCCTAGCTTTGTTCCTAGTGATTTCACCATTTTCATTCATCTTATTCCGAAACACCCACTTTGTTCCTATAACATTTTTGTTTTCAGGTCTTGGCACTAGAGTCCAAGTATCATTCTTCTCAATCTGGTCAATCTCTTCATTCATTGCTTGTATCCAGTCTTCATTCTCCAATGCCTCTCTAGTTGACTTGGGTTCAAATTCACACAGTAGGCATGTTGGATCCTTAGTCTTACTTCTAGTCTGAATTCTAGTATTTTTGTCTCCAATTATTTGTTCAGGCTTGTGATGTCTTCTTACATATTTTACCAAAATAGGTTCAGCTCCTCTCTCCTCTATTTCATTAGGTTCCCCAACAAGATTGTCAGATTCAACTTCTGAATGCTCAGCAACCTCTTCTTGATACTCAGCAGCATTTTCTTGTAGCTCAGCATGTTCTTGTTCTTTTTCAACACTATTTTCCTGACGCTCGGTAGCATCTGTCTATTGCTCGGCATTGCTTACCTGAGACTCGACATCAGGTGCAAGTCTGTTACTTGCCTCTTCTTCTTCCTCAATGTACACAAAAGATCTATAATCTTCTAGTTCTCTTTTGCTGTTAGCTTCATTTCTTTTTGCATACTCATCAATTTTGACATTCACACTTTCCACAATTTTGTTAGTGTTAGAATTCAAACACTTATAGGCTTTACTTTTTGTGGAATACCCTAAGAATATGCCTTCATCACTCTTAGCATAAAAATTTCCATTCCTAGTGTCTTTTAATATATAGCACTTACTTCCAAAGATTCTAAAGTATTTAACACTTGGTGCATGCCCATGTCATAATTCATAGGGTGGCAGATTTGTACCTTTCTTGATCTGTACCCAGTTAAGAGTGTAGACAACAGTGCTTATAGCTTCTTTCCAATATTTATGTGCCACATTCTTTTCAATCAACAATGTCCTTGCACAATCTAAGATATATCTATTTCTCCTTTCTGCTATACCATTCTGTAGAGGTGTTATAGGTGCAGACATCTGTCTTTTAATTCCTCTATCATTGCAAAATAGATTAAATTCATTTGATGTAAATTCTCCACCTCGGTCAGATCTAAGACATTTTAGGTTCCTACCTGTCTCCTTCTCAACCTTAGCCAAATACCACTTAAATAATTGAAAAGCTTCAGATTTTTCTTTTAGAAACATTACATGCATCATCCTAGTATGATCATCAACAAATAAGATAAAGTATCTAGCACCACAGTAACTTTGTACACCCATAGGTCCACAAAGGTCAGTATGAACCAAATCTAAAATGTTTTCAGAAGTAAAGGATTTTCTCTTAAAACTTGACTTTGTCATTTTTCCTAACTAACATTCCTTGCACATCACATTCTTAAGTTTCTTCAATCTAGATAGACCTCTTACCTTTTTCTTTTTACTTATCTCTACCAGATTGTCAAAGTTAACATGACATAGCCTTTTATGTCATAACCAAATATCATCAAGTTGTGCAATTTAACATGTTTCTTCAGATAGGTGAAGATAGAACAAATTACCTCTAGTCTGATCTCTACTTCCAATTAGTTCTCCAGTAGCATCAAATATTTTAGTTTGCTAGTGATGAAATTCCACTCGGTAACCAATTTTGTTAAGCTGGGCAACACTTAACAAATTATAATTAAGACCTTCAACCCAATATGCATTTTCATAAGATATCTTATCAGTCAGTTTAATCAAACCTTTTCCTCTAACAAGACATGGTGCATCATTACCAAATTTTACACTTTTACCTCTGTAATGATGTAGGGTCTCAAACTTATTTTTGTCACCAGTCATGTGATGTGAACAACCACTATCAATAATCCATTTATCATTCTTGTTCACATAGGATATCAATGCATTTTTCTCATCCTCATCAGATTCATCTTTCATTGCAGACCTCTGAAGGGAGCATCAGCAGAAACAGGTCCTTCATGAAATAAAAGATATATTTAATGAAGTTTATGACTTATCAAATGTAAATAGTTTCGTTCCCATATTGGAACAACTTGTACACATTGTCTAGAAAGTAAATAATGAAGTTAGATGTGCAAGTGATAAGTTATTTGAATGGTCAAAATGGAGGTTTGAGACCAAAATGCTAGAGAAGATATATGTTGAGATAGCAGTGAAACAGGTTGAGCTATCCACTTTGGTAAAGGAAACCAAGGGATTAGTTGTGAATGGAAAGTCTCTGTTGGCCAAAATATGTAATGTTGAACTATTCACTAATGAGAATCAACGATTGCTTGATACTCTAAAGCAAGAGATTAAGGCTACAAGTCAGTCCCTAAGCTTGGATGCAGACACCAGTGTAGCACATTATGTCAAAATCGTGCAGACCCAAGGTAAATTAGCTGAGCTAATGGCTAATGATGGCAAGATTCATTCTCGCCTACTCTCTATTCAAACTATTTTGACACCACATCTGGAAGCCATTCAGAGAAAGTTAGCAAAGGCTAAGGAATTAATGTAGAGTGATCCACATTTGTCCATAGCCGAGAGCCTCATCAGTTTAGCTACCGATCTAGAAGTGCAGATAGAAGTTTTAAACATTGCTTCAACAACTTGGACGAATGCACTCTACATGATCATGGTGCTCCATAAGCCTTTTATGTAGAAATTTTGTGAGCTACCTACTGATGAAGAGATTCATCATGTCAAAAATAAGGGGGAATCATCATGACATGAGATAGACAAGGACAGAATAGGGACAGGTAACAAAAATTTTGAATGTATATATATCTCAAGGGGAGTATTAGGCTAGTACAAACATATTTTTGTAATTGTAAGTACAAATGTCATGACAAAGTGTTTTTATCACTAATGTCAAAGGGGGATATTTTAGATCTCTATAGTTTTGTTGACCATTAGTGCTTCACACTTAGTCATATATCTAGGCAATGATGGTCAGTCATCACTGCGACCGAGTCATCTTGTAAAGGTCAAGTTATATATTGTATACTTACTGAGCAATAGCACTACTGAGTAAATTCATGGTCACTATGTGTTTGTAATATGCTGAGTATAGTTTTTGCCGAGTTACATATATCAATGATTACCGAGTGATAGAGAAGTTTAACCAATGCTGAGTATAGTTTAGGGATTTTTTTAGTGGCGAATATTTGCCAATTGGTGAATATGTCATGATTGGGTGATAGAAATTGGCAAATAAAATGATCATATATAGGTCGGATCATTCACCCATATTTTATAAAATGGTCATATAGTGGTCGGAACATTCACCACTATTATTACGTAATTTCAGTTTGGTAGTCGGGTTCTTCGCCCACATTTCTCTTTACTGTTTACTCTTATTCGCCATGGATTAAATTGAGTCTCTCTTTTGAGGATCATCATTCACCAAATTCCCATTTTCCTATGTGAAATTTTTATTTGTCCTCGGACCCAATTCACCATGCATCACACGCAATGGGGTCCCAAGTTTCCACCCTATTCACCCACTCGATTACTTGAAATTACACGGGGTTCACCAAATATTAGTTCTTATCATATGTAACGATTGGCCCATTCACCAAAATGGATGATGTCGATTATGAGGCAAAATTTGATGGCTGATATGAAAATGGTTTATTTGTAGTTGTCTATTTAAGATATATGAGTTTCATTATTGAAACATGCCGAAAAGAAGGAACCTTCAAGAGATTTTCATTTAGTACTTAGTAGCATAATAATTCAGTTGATTCTGGGCTTAGAGCTCACAATTGTGATTGGTAGCAAACCGGAATGACTACAACTACGAGTCCGTAGTATTTTATTGCAGCCTTAATTTGATGGAGATGTCACAGTCAAATTTAAACAGGAAGAGGACAAATGAAGGTGGAGATGTCCAAGAGAGGCCAACGAAATGCAGAAATATATCTTCATACTTTGGCGGGGGTAGACGCAACAATGTTGGTCAAAGTGAGGAAGGTACATCATCAGAGGAACCTGTACAATCTCAACCTACACAGGAATCTATTCAACAAATTGGGGAGCCTAATAAATCTGGTGACGAAGTTGCAGAACCTGATATCTTTAATGAAGATGACCTTGAAGAAGAATATCCAATAAATAACCAGTACCAGGATGAATCAATCGACTTCCATGATGATGATGGTGCAATTAACAGTAACACTAAAGGGAGAGGAAAATCAAAATAAAAAATTGATCGTCAATGGGAAATGGCCAGGAGATTTCAATTTGATTGGGCAGCAAAGTATCCATGCATTGAGCCCGTGGACAATCCAATTATAGGTGAGCCGCCAGTAGAATGTAGATGTACAATTTGTAGTTGGAAGTATAAAAAGGAAAAGTGGTTGTAGCTTAAACTAGACACCGTAGAGAAACATGTTGGTAAGATTTACGAAACCTCAACTGTAGATGGAAAGGAAATAAAAGTGGTAAGATATAAAACAAAGGAGCAATGTCAACATAAAAGGAATGATGAGGAATATTATTTTTTTTAGAAATTTAAGACGAAGCCTGGTAAAGTTCAAGGTTCTATTAATGCTATTTTTGCAAAAGCAAGTGAAGTAGAAGAACGCGGAAAAGTTGTTCAATTAAGTAATGTTTTCCATATTTTGAGCAGAGGGCATCCAATGATAGACTATCCAGAAATGAGTGGTTTGTTACACTTTCTAAAAGTTCCTAACTATCCTGTCACTCATTGGTCAATAAACAGTGGATGGGAATGGGCAAGTTGTATTGCGCAGGTTGAAATAGAGGATGTACAAAGAAAAATAAAATAGTCAACCTTTATTGCATTGTCCTTAGACGAAGTTACGGCAATAGATAATACATCGTGGGTATGCATGCATGTTTATACTGTACAGAATAATGTCCGCCAACCACATCTACTAATTGTTGCTAAATTGAGAGACAATGCAACAGTAGAAATTTTATTTCAGTTAGTAAAGAGCCATTTAATTGAATATGGAGCTATGGATGAATTGTCAATAGCGAAGAAGTTGATCTGTGTTAGAGCGGATGGAACTTCAGTAATGCAAGGTCAAAGGAATGGTCTTTGCACAAAGATGCAAGCTTCTTGTTCACCATATGTTGTTGGCATTCACTGTATGGCCCACAGGATGAATCTTGCTTTTAGAGTTGTGAAGAAGTTTCCTTCAGTAAACAAGGTTGAAGATTTAGTAAGACAGCTGTATGCATATTTTTGTTGAAGTCCAAATGTTTTAGGGAATTTTAGCACTTTGCTGATGGAATTACCGATGGAAACAAGCTTCTTAAAGATGTTGATACCAGATGGATCTCTTTGGATGGACCAGTGCATCAAGTATTTTCTGAATATCAATCTTTGATTGGACTAATGTACGAAAATCAGGACAATGCAGAAAATCAGAGATGTGGCGACCTGCTTCAGAGGTTGAGCAATATAGAGACACTTTTGACTTTGGCATCTCTTCTTCCCATGCTAGAAGAAATGATGTTAATTATGAAAAAATCCCAACAAAGAGCCATGTATATTGCAGAATATGCTCACTTGCGTAAAATGTCATGCCAAGCCCTCGATAGTCTCTATTGTACTGACCTAAATTTATCTGATGATAGATTTAATCACTGGTAGAAACTAATAGATTTGGATGATCCTGATATTTATTTAAAAATCATTGAAAATGGAGATTTATGTGTTTGTGTAAGGGGATTTCAGATACCAATGTACTACAGTGCCCCAAAGAAGCGAGCTACAAGAGTTACAAGGGAAGAGTTTACCAAGATCATCGAGTCTATAACAGCTAATGCAAGGGACATAGCCTATAGAGTTTCCTCTGAAATAAAATCATGATTCCCATATGATCAACTGCTTGAGGCCATGGCAATTGTGTTTCCTCAATATTGGTCCTTCAACTCTAAGGAAGATTATCGTAAAAGGCTGTTGACTTTGATAAAGGAATTTTGCAAATCTATAGAATTCAATGGAGTGACTATTAAAGGAATATTAGATGAGGGTCTTCTTAGACAGCAATCAGGCACCTTTGCAAGGACTATGAAGCATCAATATCAATTAATGCATAACCCACATGAAGAGGGCTCAGCAACAAAGCTTTGGACAGAACTAAAACAGAGCACAATGTTGTGTGAAGAAATTTCAAAGTACTTCAAGCTTGCTGATCTATGTCAAACCATGATATTGGGTCCAATGGAGGATGAGAGAGTTTTCAATGCTTTGGGCTTCCTAAAATCAAAGCTAAGAAATAAACTAGACAAGAATTTGGAATCATGCTTGAGGGTATACACATCTAGGTATGATGTCAATACTTTTCCTTATCAAAAAGAAATGGAAATCTGGAAGAAAAGATGCAAAAGAAGAGGGGTGGGCAACACCATTAACCAATCTCCTACAGCAACTCCAAGTGGGACAAGTACAGTTGGCAGTGGCACTAGCAATGGGATTGGGAGTCATAGAAGCAGAGGTCAGAGTGAACTTGAAGAAGACACAAATGAAAATGAAGAGAATAATGAAGCAACTGGAATACCAGAATTGGATGATGATGATGACATAGAGATGAATTGGCAAATTTAGGAAATTTTTGTTAAATTAGCAATGGCAACCAATAGGTATTTTTTGAACTTATTCACTACTATATGATATCCTATCATTCAATGTTCATTTTAGAAAAGCAAGAATGTATTATGTTTCATCATTAAAATTTGTGAACAAAGAGTATTATTACTGTAGAGTGTAGTTTATATCATGTCATCAATGATCATTCATATTTGAATTTGAAATTCCTGAATGAAATTTTGTATTCCAATAGCATATAACAAAGTAACTCAACTAAGAATAAATGAATAAAATAGAGTAACTCAACATACATTGAATTGGAAAACATGAAAATTAGATAGAATCATAGAGCACAATTTGTTTTGTATTCATTTGCAATATATTACAATTTAAAGTAGTTCAAAATTCAAAGAAATCTTTGTAGGCCACTCCAAACATCCTCTGATGGCAGAACAATTTGGTTCATAGTATAGTCACACTCCTGCAACTTCGTTAGCAATTCATATTTGGAAGTGTGACTTGACAGCACTGTTGATTCTAAAATTCCATTCAAAGTTCTCACTGGTTTGATGAAATCCAAGAATGCATTAGGAGATATGTCTGTAGGGAGAAAGTGTACATCAGTATTTATTTTGTCTTGAAACCTTGTTTTGTAATTTTCTCTTCCAATGAACTGATTTGCTTCAAATCCCTTAGGCAAACCAAGACTTTCCATTTTCGCTTTCCTTTTTTCCATCTTTGTGATCTTCTGCTTAGCTTTGTCATCCAATTCCTATGCTTCATGTAGCTTCTCACATTTGTGAATGATACTTGATACCTTTACTGATGCATCAAGGCAGTTGCTAATTCCCTTGTTTGATAGATAACTATCACTCTTACTGTAGAGTTGTTGCATGATATCTTTTGTTGTCTTTTCTTTGTTGACAACATCCATGTTCTGTTGAATGTTGTTTTGGAGCTTCAAGTAACATACTCTCATACTTTGAAGCATTTCAAACCAGTCATACAAGCTATTAGACATCGCCAATATTTGGCCCCAAATGTGTTCTTTTGTAATCTTCACTAAATTATGACTAGTATCTGTTAAAGTCTTAATTGTACAATTGGCCTTCTTTAGTTCTTCTACCATTTTTTCACAATTATTTTTCTCTTCTACTGCTTTTTGTTCCCAATGATTGGCTTTCTCCGCCTAAGAGGCAGCATTACTCTCTAGATTTTTAAATAACTTTTCTGAACTGGCTCTTTCTTCGTCAAGTTTTTTTATCATTTCTACCAATTTTCCCCTCAGTTCCTATTCCTTCACCTACTCCTATGCCAATTTTCCCCTCAGTTCCTTCAGCTCCTGTTCCTTCAGTTTCACCTGCTCCTACTCTTGTTCCTTCACTACTACCTCAGCATGTCCTTGCTCTATATCTGCTGATTTTTTAATCTTTTTTTGCAATTCTTTCAAACTGTTCTCTGAAGCTTTCCTCTTTGCTTTTTCATTGCCAATGTTTGCCTATAACTTTTCTATATTTTTCTCAAGTTTTCTTTTCTCTCTTTCCACCTTTAGCAGTGCATTGTAGACCACTTGGTTTGTAGACTTTGAGACATTGATTTTGTCCACATTTTTTACTTTGGAAAAATCCATTTGGAGAGTGCTAACTTCAAATTCAAAGTGATCTATCTAACTCTCTGGTGGGTTCCCATCTTTGTTTGGTGGAATAACAACCATGAACTCCATCATGTCTCTCTTTGGGTCATATGTTGGAAAAACCCTGTTGGATGTAGGTTGTTCCTGTGCAGCTGCAGTAAGGGCACCAGACTCCAATGCCTTCTTTGATTCCTTATTCTTTGTTTTTGTTTCTGCAAAATTATTATAGAAATCCTTGTAATGAAAATCTGGTGTTGCAGAAGGATTTGAATGTTTGAAAGGTGAAGAAGAGACAGAGCTTGCAATGGCTGTTGATCTAACTAATGCTCTTTGAGGATTTGAACTTCTAGAGGGTTTTGCTGAACCTGAAATTGGCAGCACTTCTTTATGATCTAATGTCATTGTTATGGACCTGGAATTGGAAATGGAAAACTTTTGCTTCTTGACACTATCTTCTTGTATGGGATTCTATGTAGATTCTAGTGGCCTCTTTAGAGAGGGAACTTGTTCTATAAGGTGCCCACTCCTACCAATGCCAGTCCCATGAATGCCACTAGTACTACTACTAGGTCCACTGTTAGAGCCAAGTCCTGCACCACGATCATAAGCAGTTTTTTCTGTCTAAATTGTATTTCAGATGCGTTCTCCTGTGGGACCCAAACCACCACCTTTATAACCCATTTTTTCAAAAATGATTGCCCCTTTTCTATATACATTTTTCTGGTCCTCGAAGATTGCACAGTGACTCCCAGTTTGTGGAGTACATGCATTATCAATATCATGATCATCTGGATCACTGCTGTCATATGCGGAGTTAGGATGCTCCATATTCCACAATTTGCTAAACTCTATATCCTCGTCTATGTCATCCAGATCTGCACTGGTCTTTGGTTCACCAAGAGCCTTTCTCATACTCCAAAAATCATCCATTTTCATTCTAGTCCATTTTCTATCCTTACAAGCTTCTGCTATTCTCTTTGTTATTTTTATGTTTGATGGCTGAGCAGCTTTGTCGTAGAAATTGAAGGACATCCTAGGCTATACAATGCCCTGATTTATTGTTGTCATAATTTGTGATGACAACTATTCAACTGAAATGTTTTCCTCAATGGAAACTTTCTCCATCTCTTTTCTAATGTCATCCCAGCTATCCTTATTTTTGAACTTCTCTAGCAATGGTTTACTTTCATGTTGAAATAAGTTTGCAGAGTTCTTATTAGCAACAAGCCTTTCTTGAATGATGTTGAGTGGATCATACTTCCAGTACCACTCTAAATCAAATTGAAAAATATCTTAAAAAAATTGTACCACTTGGAAAGCCTTTCTCTCAAATGTTAACCCTCCAATTGAGAAAGGTAAGGAAGGGAATATGCTCTTCTTTGATTGGCCAGAGAAGAGTATACCTGTGCTCTCTAGTTGTACTACATATTCTACTGCAAACACCCTATCTGTCAAATGCATTGGAAGTTTGTGGGGTTACAGTTCTAATCCATAAAACCTTAACATAATGTAATCTTCCATTAAGTACCAGTCAGCCAATTGAGTTGTGCTTCCAAGTTAGATGCAATCCCTACATGAAGCAGACAATCTGGGCATTGGAGTGCTTGTTATTTCTTTGTATAATGGGGCCAAAAAGAAGTCTACAAAATTATTGTAATTCCTTCTGTTATCATACAATCTTATCTGAGGTGTGTAATTATATATTGGATTTGGAGTACCTGTCCCCCTCTGAATTTCAAGCTTGTTGTCGTTGCTCATTAATATTGCAGCATTCTCAGCTAGCAGAAGATAGCACAAGTAGGTTGTGAACCTAAATGTCTTAGAATTGCATCTTTTAATCAATGCTAATTATTCTTGCATCGATTCAACCACATGTCCAACAAAATTATATCTTACTGGTTCATTCAGACAATGGATATCCCAAATGAATTGAAGAATGCTGGCACTCACTTCCTTATTGTTTTCCAATCCAAGGCAAAATGATAGAGAGGATATAGTATCCTGAACCCATGGCACAAAAACCTTAAAATCATAAGGAGGCTTATGGTTCTCACCCAATGAAGCCTTTGCCTCTGCAACTATTAGACCCTTTACAAATGATTTTTTTGTGTCTTGCGAGACTGCCTCATATTGCTCTACCAGCACTCCCAAGTCGATTTTGGCATTACAGTTTTGTGGGTCAAACCCTAGGTCTAGCAAACTAACAAATTCTTCCTGGGTTATTGTTAAAATTTCTTCTTGAGTTTGTTTATTCACAATTGATTTTTTTTCTTCATCATAATTTTCTTCACAAATATTGACAATTTCTGGGCAAGGGAAAACTTTGGGTAACAGCATGTTACCCAGACCAACATCCCAGGAAGCAACTTTATTGGTTATTGCACCTACCGCTGCGTTAAATTTTATAAATTTAGACCTCCTTGGCCCAGTTGCCTTACTGCACAATGTATGTTTAATTACTATAACTCTCTTTTCACCTTCAATAACAGGATCATAAACATCGTGATACTCATCGGTGAAACCAAGGATTTGTACTAGTTTTCTAAAGTCCATTACAGTTTTCCCTTCTACTTGCCCTAGGCCTTGAGTTTTTGCTTTCCCCATTGTTCTTCAAAAAAATTAAAAAACAAAGATTCATTGATATTTACTAATAATAATAATATCACAGATATTAACTAACTAATTAAGAAAACCCCAATTTAAGAAAACCCCAATAGAACATGCAAGAATTAAAATTTCAAAATCAAGTTAAACTTAGTACTTACCCGAAATTAAACTTTAAATTTTGAAATTAGGATAGATATAAGTTAGAACGGCTAAGGCTCTCACAAATTATAGTCTTGATTTTGAAATCTCCGGTGACAGTTCCCGTTCAACAGTTCTTTTTAACTCTGCTGCTATGAGTATGAGTCGATAGGTTTTTAAAAAGTAAATGTTAAAAACCTTTCGTTAAATGGTAAAGTAATCTTTCTACATCATACACGTGTAACGTAAATGTTTGTAATCTTTCTAAAACATTACACGTCAACTTTCAACGTGTCACGTTTCCAGAGTGAGTAACAAGTTTCGACGTGACATCATGTAACGTAATCATTTGTAATCTTTCTAAAACATTACACATCAACTTTCAACGTGTCACGTTTCCGGAATGAGTTTTCAGAAAAGCTTTTTGAAACCCATAGAACTTCCAAAATACAACTTCATCCGTTCATCTGTCGTAATCTAATGATTGTCATGATTTTAAAATATTAATAATTTAACATACACTAATGAATATTAATCATTAACTATATTATAACTATATTACCCAGTCACCATTGAATGATGAAGTTTGGAAACATTTAATTATTTAACAGAAATTTTTTATATTATATTTGGCAAAATATAATTAACAATTCTTATAATAATAACAAAAAAGAATAGAAGTAGCACTTCAAAATTCTTAAAACATTATCATATTATATTTTTTAACATAGTTACATTATACATATCTGCATTGCAATTACAAATTTACAATATATATCATTTCAAAAAGTTTTTTTACAAAAACCCTGGTACTACCAGGGAGACTAGACTACATAGAATCAGTATCAAGGTGACTCGGATAGTCGGACTAGAGAGTAGACAATAGAAGTAGAGAGTATCATGATTCATGGACTATCTAGCTCCCTTCCTTCTATGTGGAATTTTGAAGCGAGGATAATGCTCAGGAAATCTTCCAACCACAGATAGTCCCTAGGTTCCTCCAGTACATGCCACTTCCAAAGGAAATCCCTCCCAATCCGTGCCCACTTTCGATGACACATGAGCTGCTCGGCATCAAGGTTAAGTAGGAATGGTTGCCTAGGAACAACCATGTCTGGTTGTAG